>JAWWLR010000166.1:7107865-7121441 GCA_035041075.1 Acraspis erinacei | reverse complement strand
ATTTGTTTTCAAACGCAGGCTATTCCGAAGCACCAGGGAACTTTCTCAAGATCCTGTTGAAGTCAATATGCTATATTCTCAAGCAGTTTACAACGCCGTAAAGTGTGACGACTTTCCAGTTTCAGAAAAAGTCGCTCTCCAGTTGGCTGGATTGCAAGCCCAAGTCATGTTAGGTGATCCGAAAGACAACGACCGTCTTGATTATTATAGTGAGGTGGACAGTTTTCTACCATATAGAATCAGCAGAGCTCGAGGCGATGATGTCTGGGTACCGATTATAGCCCAGGCCCATAGGCAATATGGTGCTGGTCGATCAGAATTAACAGCAAAGGTATTGTACCTTTCTTGTGTTATGCAGTATCCGCTTTATGGAACTACTATGTTTAATGTCACCTACAGAGGTTACTGGTCCTATGGAAATCAACTGATATTGGGAATCAACAGTGATGGGTTGATGTTGATTAAACCAGATGATAAGTTTGTTTTATCCGAGTACCGATACCATGACGTGGAAAGTATAATGCTAGACCCCAGTGACTCATTTATTACGATTTCTCTACTCAGACACAATCCTGATAGTTCCCACAAGTGTTTTGTGTTTGAAACAGCTCAGAAGAATGAGATTGGTAGTTTGATTGTGAGCTACTGTCCAGCTTTGGCAGGTTGGATAACGGAGAACGAAGCCCCGATGAAGAAGCTGAAAGGCATGACGAATGAAGATCGAATTAGGCTTTACCACAATTTAGTCAATTGCCGAAGAACTCTTGTAGATTCAGAGGCTCTCCGAAAACCCCAAGACACTGGCGGTGGCTTTTTGAGAAACACACTCCGAAGACTATCAAAGCACAGGATAGAAAAACTGAGACAGGAACATGGTAGCTCTACAGATCATGGTGAAACTTACAAAGGTTTCCACTATAGTTATTGGGCCTTTAGCAGACAAATTATTCCCCAGAGTCTTTCGAAATTACCAGATGCTGAGGAACAGATTTCTCTGAGTGTTTTCCAGCTGATTTTAACATATGCAGGACTCGGTCAAAATGGAGATACAGTGCGAAGGGTTGAAGACGAGCACGTGAATCTTATTCAAACTGTTATGGAACGGTGCATGCGAAAGGAGAATTTACTCGGCGAATTGTATCTTCAACTAATTAAGCAGACAACTGATCATCCTGATCCCAACAGTCGAGTGAATTTGAGACACTGGGCTCTACTTTCTCTAGCGTGTTCTGTCATTCTTCCACCCCAGAAGATTATCAGGAAATATTTAATGGCTCACTTAAAACGTTGTGCTAGTGATTACGTAACTGAAGAAGGAAAATATGCGAGATTTGCTGAAAAGTGTCTCTACAAAACCCAAGGGACAAGAAGACGACAATGGCCACCGAGTAGAGAAGAAATCATGTGTACGATTAATCGAAGATTGATTTATGCGAGGTTCCACTTTATGGATGGCCAGTACCATGCGGTTGAATTCCATCCGTCAGCGACTGCGAGGGACGTGATGGAGATTATTAAAGCTAAGATTGGATTAGAAGAAACTGCGATGGGATACGCAATTTATGAAGTTTTGGGATCTTCGGAACGGGCTTTGGTTCCAGAGGAAAAACTGGCTGATGTAATGTCCAAGTGGGAAAGATATAGAACCGCGAGTGCAACTCAAGGTCAGCCGCCTAGAAAACACGCTCATCATCTATTTCTGTTTAAGAAGCACTTGTTCCTTGATCAGTATATGAATTTGGATGATCCAGTGGAAAAGGAGTTGCTTTATCATCAGGTGCTACATGATCTAAGAGCTGATCGGTTTCCAATCACTGAAAAGGAAGCGATGATGCTGACTGCTCTACAATCACAAGTGGAACTTGGAGATAGTCAAGATGTGGCAATTGGAGAAGAGTATTTGGCAATTGCAGGACACTGCCTTCCAATAAGAATTGTGCCAAATCTCTCGATCGAAGGAGTTGTTCAACACCATCAGTCTTTAAGAGGAATGCCATCGTCAGAGGCGAAAAAGTCTTTCTTGAATCTGATTCAATCTTGGCCCTTGCATAAAGCGACGATATTTGATGTGATGCAGTCGTTTACCTCCAACTGGCCAAGAGTGTTATGGTTAGCCGTTGATCAAGATGGTTTACATCTTCTTGAACATCGTTCCAGAAATGCACTTTGTACTTATGAGTATGGAAGTATTCTGAGCTATAGTCCTGCGATTAATTGTCTAATGATAATCACTGGAAGTGACAAAAAGCAGAGCAAAGTTATACTTTCAACTTCACAGGTAACTTTTATATAATTTATTTGCCTACTACTTTTAAAAGATAATAACAAGACATCTATTGATTACAATGCCTTGAAATGAAGCTTTGTTGACCAATTTTTAAGTGTTTTAAAAGTAGAAAGAATAACGCAATAGTTTTAAAAATCTATTTAATTAAAAAATTGTACTTTTGGATTTGTAACTTTGAACTTGATACAAAAAATTTATAAAGCTCAGGGGAATTAGGGGGGGGGGGCATTTGAAAAAGTAGCCTAAAGATGTTTTGCGGTAGCACATCTTTTCACCGAATAAAAATATTTATTTTTCCATTTTCTCATATAGTTTTGACAAAACTTTCGAAATAAACCAAAAAATATGAAATAAATTATAAATTGAAAAAATATCCTTTTTTTAAACAGTCTAAGATATAATAGAGTTTATTTTCTCAAAGAGTATAATTTTCTTTTATCAAATGAAATGGAAGGTTACGAAAATAAAACAAGTTTTAGTGATTAGTGATTTTACGATTCCAGCCTTCAAAAATGAACAATTTATGATTGTGAGTAAATATTCAAAAAAGAATTTCTAAATTTTGAACATTGTGAAATGATTGGGTTTAAACTCGAGGCTTTTTAAATTAAATATAGACAATGTCCGAATAAAAGCATTTATAATTGTGCACTTAGAAAAATTACTTCAAATTAAACTCAATTTTTAACTCGAGATGTTGAAATAATTATACTATAATTTTAAACGGTTTAAATTTAAAATTGTCCAATTTGAACAGTTTCTTTTTTTCGCCTTTTCGATTAATTAACTTTCATGTCTTCGAATTTAAAATTATATTATAAACCTTAAAAATCAGGAAATTATTTTGGAGAATTTTGCTTTATGTATTAAATTTATTATTAAATAAAATTCAACAATTTCAAACTAAAATTCTTTAAAGCGATTAATTAAAAATTAGTTTAAAATAAAAATTGATAAAAATTTTACGAGAAATTTCATTGACATTCATAAATTTGTAAATGTTCAATTTAAGCCATTAAAAAAAATATTTTTTAAACAATCAACATTATATAGTTTTTAATCGAAGGCAAATAAACTGAAAATTGCCATTATAAGCCATATTCACGCAGTTTCGCAACCAATCTGGTTTTCAACAACAATGCGTCCAATATTTTCGAGATATTTGGTAGCATCACTTTCTTTAGATAGGAAACAGGAAAAAGAGGAAGTTTTTCAAAAATAGGAAAAATGAGGGGAGTTTTTAAAAATGTTGAATAGGGGAGACTCTACAGAACAAAATTTTTTTTGCTTTTCTAAAAATTTCGTATAATGTTTTTTAGTAGGGTTCAAGACAATCCTCGAAATAATGAAAAGAGTCAGCAAGTTATTCCATGACTCACGGAATAGTGTTAAGATATTTTGAGAGAAGTAATTCCCGCACTTTTTGCATTATGTCTAGGATTGTCTGTCATAAACGTTATGCCATATTTTTATAAATGTGTGGCCTATCTTATAGTAATGGACAGTAAAGCAAAGTTTCGAAAACATAGTTTTTCCATGTGTCATCTCTGCTATTATCTAACATCTAAATCATTCTGTTACAGGCCTTCCAAATAGCAAATTTGATTCGCGAGTACACGGAGGTGTTGCAATCTCCCCCAGATATTCCGAAACGAGATTCAACGATAGTGCAACAAATCAATCAGCAACACATCGTTCCAGCCAACGCACCAGGAAATCGAAAATCCCGACCAGCATCAATGCTACATAGAGGGGCTCCTGTGATTCACTCCCAAGCTAGTTAAACGTTAAAGAGAGTCTGATCGAGACGCACACTCGTTATAGTTAGTTAAACTTCTTTACCGGCGAGAGGCCTACCAAATGCGACGATTGTCCTTTTCATTAATCAATTTTAATGGTGCACATTGTCATCGAAGCACGAAGGTAAAGCCTAGGTACTTCTTCCCATGTAATAATGTATTTATTATACATTACATTAACTTAGATCTCGAAAGATTTTAAGCCACAACTAGATTAAATCGCCTGTAACTTATTGTTAGATTTGCGAGGGAAACTGCCATGCGATTTTACTGACGAACAAAGTGTGGAACCAAAGTCCAAAGAAACCTGCTGACATTATTGATTGCTATTATTATAATATTGATTACAATATTAATTATTATCGTGTCATCGTTATACGCGTCGTTGCCTTTTCTACCAAAGTTCTTGACGTTTTTTATAAGAGCTTTATCGCGTTTAATAGGTACTCTCCCTCATTCGTTACCGAATGCCAAATACTTTTCTCGATTAACGCCAATATTTAGAAATGTTTTTCGACGTTTTTACCAATACGAAGATTTATATTATATATGTTGTAACATCTAGATAACTTTTCGACCAATATTGGATTTTTTTTTGACAATTCAGAAGCTGAATAACAAAATAACGTAGGCACAATTTACAATCAACACTGCCAGGTTACTATTAGATTGAGAAATTCAATTTATAACTGACAATGAATTTATAGTCTGCCGCAAATAAGGAATGACTCCAGCGAAAAAAGGAGAAAATAGAAATAAAAAGTTATTTAATTATTTATTATTATTTTAATTGTAAAGATGAGTCATTCCACATATATGCAAACAAGAATAAAATTATACTGAATCTCTTTGTACAATTTATATACTTTTATTTTATAAAGTGATCCAGTCTTGGAAATCCATGTGACCGACTCGGCGATTCTAATTGTAAAATAACAAAATACTATACAATAGAATTGTATCGACGCATATCACGATTCAATGGGAACTTTTGTAAACGATATCAAGATAAATCTTCCTTTTTTGCGCTGCCTTTTTTAGTTATTTTTTCGAATTTGAATTGTTCAAGTTCGCTTTACGTTTAAATATTCGAATCACGCAATGTCCAGCGTTGTGCCTCAGAAAATGTAACTTTGAATGGCCAAACCTCTTTTTTCAATTTTTTAACCGGTTTTTTGACATGTAAATAAGAAGCACACAAAATGGGCTTGAATCAATAATAATTTATTGACAGACCGATTTGAATTTCGATAAATCGGACCAAGATTAAGCCGATTATAGCCGCACAATTGTTGAAGAAAGAGCAAACAGTTTAAATAACAAATGAAACGTTAATTTCTTCTTTAAGAATTTGGCCGAACAAAAGAATGCTGAGACAGACTGTGATCCGCGTTGAGTGTTCTTTTTTAGTCTTCGAGAGCTGTTTACATGCGAGGTACTGAATGAGAGCACGCGAGACAATATAAAAAAATCAGTGAATGAGAGGAATGAATTAGCGAGTGTGATGAGAGTGAAAGGAAATTTGGGCGCGTTGAGTGAAAGCTTTAGTCTATTGCGAAAGCTTGGTGCGTTTTGAAGTATAAATAAATTATTGGTTGACAATGTTATTAAAAATATATAAATAAGAATGCTCTGTATATAATATATATAATATACGCATACGTACACGCTCACTCACACACATACAAATGCGCGCCTACGTATTATATAAATATATATTAATATACTCGAATGTATAAGAACACAATAAAATAAATCTGGTATAATTGTTTAGATTTTTTATTCGGTGTCTTACGCCTGCGTCTACAAGTTTTTTAATTCAAAAATTTTGCATTCAAATGCTTAATAATTTACACGTATAAATTGGAAGCTACTAACACTTTTCAACTGAACAATTTTAAATTAAATGCAGTTAAACTGCTAAATCAAAAATTTTAAAGTTTGATCAATTATAGACTTTAAAGATTTGGATCCACGTTATCATTTTCAATGCTCTAAATTAAAGAAAGACTTCTTAAATTAAAAGTTAAATTATTTTTATTTTAAATAGTTAAAAAAATCTTTATAATCTTTCAACATTTTATTTAAAAATCTTGAAACATCTACGTTTTGTTTTACATTTTTTCAAATTTTAAATTATTTCTAAAGTTTTTCTAGAACATCTAAACATCTTTTAAAATAATTCAAATTTTTCTTAAAATTGTTTCTAATTTTTTTGTTATTCCTGCCAAACTTTAAATAAAGTTTCCTTTAATTCTTCCACATTCATTTTTAATAATTTTGTACATCGTTTTAAATCTGTTTAAATATTCGATAAAAATTAATTTTTCAAGATAAAAAATTATTTTCAATATTTCTAGGAAATGCTCTTTATTCTTCTGAAGTCTTTCATAATTCTTGAAAAGTTTATACATTTTTTCTTCGAAATCTGCGAACCATTTGACATGCAAATTAAATTTATTTGAACAAGACAATTAAAATTGTAACATTTAAAGATTAGTTTTTCTGTTCAGTTTTTAATATTTAATTTATAATTATTGATTTTAAATGAAGAGTCAGATAGTACTAGATATTAAATAATTGCTTTTCTTTTTCTCAATTAAAAATATTCTAATTGACCGGTTAAAAAAAGCTTTTAATTATGAACATATTATTCTAAAGTTATTTTAAAATAGAAAATATTTTATAAAGTTTCAATCGGGCATTTAGATTTGTTTAAGTAATACGTCTTGTAAAATCAATTATTATTAAATTTTTAAATCCTAAAGTACAATTAAATTTTTAAAAAAATCATTAATTATTGATATAATTGAAATACATAACAATTTAACTAATTTTTTTTTAACGATTGTTGGACAGACTTTTTTTCTACAAATTTGTAAAATTTGTCAACCTTCAAAAACTAATTTTCAACCAAATAGTTGAATTTCCAAACAAGAAAGAATTAAAAAGAGTTTCTCTAGAAGAAAAAGATAAATTTTCAACAAAAAATAAATTTTAAAAAAGAAGATCAAATTTCAACCAAGTAGTTGAATATTCAATTTAAAAAGATGAATTCTCAAAGAAAAATATAATATTTGATATTTTAAACCAGAAAAGATTTTAATTTAAAATAAAAAAAGTCCAATTTAACAAAAAAGATTAATTCTCAAAAACAAACAGTAACAGCTGATATTTCAACCGAATTAAACAAAAATTATAATTCAAAGAGAGTGGAATTTAACCAAAAAGATGAATTTTCAACAAAAGGGTTGAATGCTCAAATCCAGGCATATTATATTTTAAGTAAGCAGTTGCATTTTTAACAAACAATCATAAAATTTCTACGAACTGGGATGAATTTTCAGATCAAAAAGAATGAAAAAAAAAACAGTTGAACACATAAAGAAAAGAGTTTTCAGTCATGAGAAAAACAAAATTCAACTAAATTGTTAAATATTCAAACCAATAAGGCGAATTCTCCAGAAAAAGTTAAATTGACCACCTAAAAATCTTAATGTTCAAAAAAGTTAAATTTTCCATGAAAATAATATAATTTTTTCTAACAAAATAGGAGAATTTTCAACAAACGAGTTAAATTTTTAAGCCAAAACGATGAATTTTCTATAAAACAGATGAATTTTCAACTCGAAAATATAAACTTTTTAATTGTTAACAAAAAATGTTATTTTGAAAAAATACTTTAATTTTCAAGTAAGAACGACAATTTTTCAACCAGAAATGAAATAACTAAATTTCCAGTTGAAAAAAATTGATGCTCAGCCCACACAAAAAACTCATTATCAACCAAAAGATTAATTTTAAATCAAAGGGATGGATCTTTAACTATTTAAATTAATTTGTTTAAAGTGGTTAGACTATCAAGAAAGTAGTTACATCTTCAATCAGGAAGATTTTTTTTACAAAAAATACGAATTTACAAAAAAATACATAAATTTTTACCAGATGTTTAATTTTTCAACTAAAAACGATTTTTTTCTTTCAAACAATAATGGAATAATCAATTTTCAGTAAAAAAAACTAATTTTTAGTCAATAATGGCATATTTCATTTTCATTAAAAAGAAATAATTTTCAACTAATAAAATGAATGTTTCACAAAGTAGCTCACCTTCAACCAGATAGTTGAATTATCAATCAATAAAAAGTAAATCTCGCGAAAATTTGTATAGTTGAATTTTCAATTAAAAATTGTCAATTTTGAAACAATAATGGAATAGTTACATTCGTATTAAAAAAAGAAATAGAATAAAAATAGGAAACTAGAATACCAAAAATAGAATATGATACATTTTAAAATACCAAAAATGAATTTTCTACAAAACAGTTCAATCTACAACCATGCATTAAGATTTTTAACAAAAAAAGATTAATTCTGAACCAATAATATAATAGTAGACTTTTTCAATTTAAAATAACTAATATTTAACGAAAAAATGCATGAGGTTATAAAGGTTCCAATTTGAAAAATTTAATTAGAAAACCTATGTCTATGACTAAATGTCTTGTTGTCTTGAAATTCGGGATTAATCCTCGGGTTAGTGAAATATTTTTCAAAAGTATAGCTAGATATCCATTTATTACAAAAATTTACTTAGACTTACCATTTGACAAAACGCCAAATCTCGAGATTAAAAAGAATAGAATTCGTACAAAGTGTTGGAGGAAAATCGGCATAAATGTTTCCCGCCCGAATATATTTGTAAAGAAGCGAAACTCTTGTCTCGCACATTAATAAAAATAGTAATTGGTAAACGATCAAACGGATTTAATGTTCTCTCATAAATGAGTATTTCTAAATGCAAAATCAGATCCAAACACATTAAAAACTTATAACTTCGATCATCAAAATTCAAAAGGATCAAACGTCATTGTTGTGATCTTGTTGAGACGCCATGACGCATTTCAGGATGGAACTTGCAAATTTTCTGAAGACGAATCTCGGAAACACGGGAGACGTACGACTTGACTTGTCAAAAATGTTGTATGATTTCGATGGGTAATAGTTTCCGTTAATTATTATGACTTAATTCCGATGATAATTACACAATTTTCAATCTAACGACACTAAAAACCCGGAGCTGTATACGAGCGACAACTCAACACCGGCAATAATAGGTGCAACGTGCAACAGATATGCAGCGTTGCCAATCTAAGAATTGAACATTCGAGAGGTTTGAAAAATTCGAGAAAAATTTCCACATGATCCAAATTTAATTTCAACAGAATGGTTATTATAAAATAATATACAGTTTTATTTTAAAAATCTAGAGCCCAAAAACAAAAAATTTCGAAATACACATTTTAAACTGTAAATTTATCAAAATGATATTAACCAAATTCGAATTTCAAATTGTTAGATTGGCGGCCCTGAATGACAGTTTGAGCTCATTCTTGTTGATTCTAGTTGTATTTCAATTCATCCCAATTTACTCCGACTATTCGGATTTAATACTATATAATTTTCATTGGATTTTATGAAATTTGGATTAGGCTTATATCAGGAAGTTCTAACGATAAATATGTTCAAAAAAATTCACGAAATAAAAGCGTTTTTTCTCAAATCGTTAAGATTCAACTTTGAAAGTGTCCGCGTTCCATTTATCATCGCGTCAACAAAAATGTCTGTGGTCCAAATTCTAAATTTTCGGTGTGTTATCTATATTTTCATCCAGCAGGTTTAATTTATAAGTGAAATAATTACTAAATCTATCGTGTCGTTTACACTTTTTTAGTGCGTGATACGGTTTGAAATGTTTATTAATTTTCGCCTTGCAGAATATTTTCGGGCGGTCAGATTTTCGTTAAAAAGGTTGTTCTTTGTGGAACCAAATTTCGCTTTTTGCATTTATAGGTTAGTTATATTTTGTACTTTTTAAACAAACGCTTACATTTTTTACCAATATCATTTATAAAGTATATTTATCATAATAATTTTTAATATTAAAAGTATAATTGAAGTTTTTAGTATATTAAAAGAATTTATTTACTTTTAATACTTGATAATCATTTTTATAAACTTTATGTTAATTTTTTCTACTAATAAAATACTATAAAAACAAATCATTTTTTAATTTTATTAAATTTAGATGAACAAATATCATTAGATACCAAATACATCATTTTTATAGATTGAATTCTTTTCGAGAAAATTCTTTTAAATCTCGATCATTTAAATTTAAATTTTATTTTTCAGAATTCGAAAAACAGTTCAGCAAAGGTAAGCACAATTTTAAATCGCTCTTAACTCGTAATTTTTAGCCATTAGAGATTTAGACTAATATTACGTTCGAATTTGTCGACTGATCTCCAACTTTACGGTTAGAATTAAGTTTGAGCGAGTCACGGATACATTTAATTTAAAAGGAAAAATGCTTAACAATTTATTATTCATGATAATATTCTCTTAGAACAATGCTAATAAGTTTTAGTTTTTTCTAAAAAATTTCACTTTTCTCCACTTTTCAATTAGAGCGAAATAATAATTTATTCGAGTTAACGAACATAATTCTATTAACATTTTATTTTTATTTTTAACAAATTGATATTTTATTTGATTAATTTTAGACAGTGTCGGGTTTTTCTGAAATATTTAACTTTTTGTTGGCGGTTTTTTCTCAAATTTAAAAATTAGCTTTTGAGTTATGAACAATTAGTAAATAAAGAATAAATAAAATATATATTTTTTAAATCTTCCTTTTTTGTGAATTTATTTATCTGAAAAAAACAGATACATATTTTTAATATTTTTCAAATTTTCTATGTGGATAATACTATGAATTTTTCTAGAAGTAGTTACTGAGAGCCTTTTTGTTTAAAATAATATTAATATTTATTATTTATTCCTAACTGTAAGGTAAAAAAGCAAAAAAATTTTAACAAAAAAAACCCGCAACTTTCTATCATTACTCTTTGAGAAGATAGTGATAATCCATAACAAATTGTTTAAACAATTACGTTTGTTAACTCACATTAATTATTATTTCACTAAATGAAAAGTGAACAAAATGTTAAATTTGTCATAAATAACCGCAACCAGTCTGCATAAATATAAGATAATATAGTTATAAACAACAATCACTTGTTTAAACAATTATTCTGGTTAAATTGCATTAATTATTACTTCGCTCTCAGTAAAAATTTGACAAAAAGATGAAAATTTCAGGAAAAATCGCAGCTATTAAGCGTAACTACAGGAAAAAAAGTTATAATCAATTATTTGTGTTAAATTTAATTAATTATTACCACACTATATGGAAAAATTAGACAAAAAGATGAAAACTTTAGAAAAACCTGCAAACTTTTTAATATTATTAAAATAAAATAATATTAAAAATAAAATATTATTAAAAACAATAATAATAGATTCTTTAAACAATTATGTTTGTTTATTTCGATTAATTTAATTAATTAACCTCACCATAATTTAAAAGTGGACCAAAAAGGAAAATTTTAGAAAAAACTGCAATTTTCAGCATTATTCTAAGATAATATTATATTATTACAATATACATAGTAATAAATTGTTTTAAGCATTTATGTTAAATTTATTTTAGTTTTTAGCTACCTGAAAAGTTGACAATAAGTTGTAAATTGTTAAAAAAAACCGCGACTTTCTAGAAGAAAGTCTAATACCTATAATAAATGTGTTTTTTTTTAAATTTATATAAATATAATTTTTACACGGTTTTTGAGAAAAATGAAGATTTTTGAATATTTCAGAGGAGTCAGAAAAGAATTTAGAAGATTTTAAAGAAATTTTTTATTTTTTAGGATTTTACAAAATATTAGATAAAATTCGAGTTCTTTTAAAAGATTTTCAGGACTTTTAGAAGTTTGAAAGAAATCAAGAAATATTTGATAAGTTTTCGGACATATGTTTCTTAGTTATTAAATATTTGCTATCTATTTAAAACGTCTTAAATTCCTGAAAACGCTTTTAACTGACTCCATTTTTTCTCACAAAATTGAAAAATCATTCAAAATGTAAAGATTGCTTTATATAATCTTCTAAATTTTTCCACGAATTCAAAGAAATTCTTTTAACCTCATAACATCTTTTACACTTTTTTTAATTTTAGGAAAGCGTTTCGTATGTTCTAAAATCCCTTTTAACTTTCTCTTAAAGTTAACATTTTCAAAATAAAAAATCATTAAATTTTGAATTAAAAAAAAATTATGCTTGAATAAAAAAATTGCCATTAACATGTTTCAGATTCTTCTTTGATATTTTTAGAAATTTGTTAAAAATATTTTGTGATATTTAATTTTCTCTCAGAATCCATTACAAAACAATCATTTACAATTTTTCCATGAATATTAATAACTTTTTTCATTCTTTTGACACCCGGAAAAATTCAGTTTACCTACGAAGTTAGTGTTAAATCCTGAAAATTTAAAAAAAAATTGTTTTAAAGTCTTCCATATTCTATTCCCACACATTTTGAAATCGTCAAAACTTAAAATTCTTATTTTAAAATAGAACCTAAAACATGAAACATTTTCCCGGAAATCTTTAAAAAAATGAAATCTCCTCAAATTTTCGATACTTTAAAATAAATTGTCGCCCATAATTTAGTAGTGCAGAAAATTCATAAATTACGAAACACGAACCTCTCTTCCCTTTTTTTAATTGAATGCGAAATTTTTCAGGAACAATAAAACACGTCAAATGGCTTAAGGAAAATATATTTCTCACTCAGAACCTAAGAATTCAACGTGTTCAATACAAATTTCCTATGTGCAACTCACAGCCTCACTGATAAGTCACCGAATTTGTACAAATACAGTAAATAGAATAAAACAGCTACTAGGCTTTAAAAATTCATAAGAAACAAATCTATTAGAATTAATACTAATTTTCCCAGAAAAATATCCGTGGCATCCACGATTCATGGCAGTGCCGTTTGAATGTAGAATATCCCCATCCTAGAAAAAAGTACGTTTCTAATACTGTTTGGAAGCTGATTCTTCTCAAAACTGCAACACCAGCTTTTGAATAACGCGCGCAAACCTTAAATTAAAAGTTAGGCAGGGAATAACAGCAATGAAAATTTAGTATATTAAAGAAAACTTTGTAATTAGGTTTTTTCTTCTGAAAATTAAACAATCATTTCCAGTATTGACAATGGAAGATCCATCGTTTGATCATCTATTAACACAACGTCGAACAAGTCCATGTACTTGTCTAAGCTTTTTCGAACAATTTCATCGTCCTTGCTATATAAAAAACCGATTTTAAAAATATTTTCTATATTTTGAATGCCATTGGTCATCGTCGTGTCTCCAACACTGTCACCCATCAACAAAATATTTTTCCTACTTTCCAATCTCTTGAGATGTTCTGGATCTAGGTTGGTTTCGTTTTTAGTGAAAACGTGAATTTTTTTACCTCTGATACCATCTAACATTTTACCAGAGTAGTTTAGAAAATTTGAGACTATTTCGACGTTAGGATGGAGAACGTCATTATGCCTTAGAATTGCATCCAC
>JAWWLR010000166.1:6992599-7013635 GCA_035041075.1 Acraspis erinacei | reverse complement strand
GCATTCTTTATCACAAGAAATTAGTGGAATCCAGGGCCTTTCGGGCTCACAAATTATAGAAGAATCGAGAGGTTTATCCTTTTTATCCCTTCTTTTTCTAACGGGTATGACTTTTCTTTCTTCTATGATGGTTTTCAGTGCAACAGGAGCTTCTTGTACTTCAGATACTTGAATGAATTCACTATCTAGTATAGTTCCCAGGATGGATTCCGGTGTAAGCAAACCTTGTTCATTTTTTGAAACTGAACTTGCAGTTACTATGTTTTCGACGTCTTGAATGGGTTCTAGTGATTCAATATTGATGGGTAATATGTATAAATCACTTGTCTTTTCTTCACCGTCTGAAATGATAAAATAAAGTCTAGAATCTTTTCGTGATTCAATATCAAGTGTGAAATCTGTTTCTAAAAATAATAAAATACGGATACTTTACATTATACAGCAACAAAAAACTGTAGACAAGAATGAAAAAAAAAACAAATACAGAAGGTACATTACTTATTTTGTCTCGTAAGTCGGGTTCTACAGCGTCTTCAAGAAGCTCATTGCTGGGTTTTAAAGGAAGACTTTCTCTCAGGGAATCGCTCGGCACACCTGAACAAAAATCGTTACAAGAAATTGTTTTTCGAAGGGTAAAGTATTTCGTGAAATTGTTCATACTTACAACTGGTGTTTCGCACTTTGTATTCTAGAACCTTTGTGACGAAATCATTCGATTCAGCAATGGCGCGAATGAAGCATTCTCGGCAAACTTCTTGGCGAAATTTATCCACATTGAGATGGAATTTAAATTCCATCCAGTGCATTTTGCATGGATTTTCCACCATGTCAACCATATCATTCACGAAACTGAATCTTGATTCTTCTGTTGATTCCAGCCAGTAGGCGTCATACATACGTTTTTGCTCATTTTCATTTACTAGAGAGTTGCATTTTTCAGGACAAGAAATCAGTGGACGCCAGGGCTTTGGAAGCGTAATAATATCAGAAATGGGCGAGGATTGGTTTTCTTGCAAGTTGGTTATCTGCGAAACAGTTTCTTGTACTATTCCAGATAATTCAACGAGTCCATTGTCTAGATCAGGTCCTGGGCTGACTGTTGCAGGAAGAGGATCAGTTACTAGACTTTCGACTTCCAGAACTTTTTCTTCTGATTCAATTTTGACGGGTATTTCTTTCGTCTTTTGTTCCACTATTAAAATAATAAAGCAAGGATATAGAGTACTGCTAGAGTTCATAAATGCCCAAGAATTTATATTGACCAAATGCTCTCGAGAATATGCTCAGCATTAAGCTCGAACCGAGAATTCATAAAGCATTTAAGAGAATTTAAAGCATTTAGTGTTTAAACAATTATATATCATAAAAATATATTATTACTATAATATTCTAGAATGAAATAAACATTTGGTTAGAAATTAATCTCTTTTGGTTGACGATTCAAACTATTTTTTCGAAAATTCATATTTTTTGTTGAATTCAAATATTTTTTGTATTAAATTAAAATCCCTTTTGCTTGACAATTCAACAAATTAGTAGGAAGTAGAACTACTTTGCTGAAAATTCATTTATTTGTTTGATAATTCATCATTTTAGTTGACAAACCTTTTTGCCAAATTTTAATAATTTTGTTGAAAATTAAGTTTTTCAGTTGAAATTAATTTGTTTAACTGAAAATTCAACTCCTAAATGTTTGGTTCAAAATTGATCTTTTTAAGATGAAAATTAAAATATTTGGTTGTAATAACACTATTCGTGTTATTTGTTCAAATATCGTCTATTTTGATAGAAAATTCAGCTTATTGGTTTAAAATTGACCTTTTTGATTGAAAATTATTTTTTTCTTATTTAAAATTATTTTATTATCTGAAAATGTAACGGGTCCATTTTTGGTCGAAAATTGATCTTTTTTATTTAAATTTAATTATTTGTTTTTTAGTTGAAAATTCGTTTCTTTTCTAGTTGAAAATTTATTTTACTAACTGGAAATTTAGGTGTTACACTTTTACAATTCGATTTTTTGTGGAAAACTTACCTTTTTTGATAGAAATCTAATCTTTTTCTTAAAAAATGTTATGGTTTGTAGAAAATGTAACTATCCTATTTCTTGTTCAAAATTCATTTCTTTGGTAGAAACAACAATTTAGTTAAAAATTCGTTTTTTTATAGAAAATTCACCATTTGTGTTGAAAATGTCACTATTTCGTCAAAAATTTATATTTTTGTTTGAAAATTCAACACTGCGATTAAACAATAATTTCTTTGGCTGAAAATTGGGTTCATTTTAGTTATGCTGGAAAATTTAAATTTTTAGTTGAAAATTAATTTTGCTGAACAAATTGAACTATTGTAGTTTTGATATATAAATTTATTTTTTTAATTGAAAATTCATATGGTTTATTAAAACTATCTTTTTTGGTAGAAAATTCATTTTTTGGGTTTAAAATATAATTATTTTGTTGAGAATTCATTTTTGTTGATGAAAATTTATTGTTTTAACTGTAAGTTTAACTCTTCTATTTTTGGTTAAAAAATCATTTTTTGTATGAAAAAAAAACGATTGTGTTGAAAATTTGTTGTTTTCTTGGTTGAAAATTTATTTGTCTAGTATTTCAAATATTCTAATTTTCGTTCAAAGTTGATCTTTTTTATATGAATATTCATGTACTTTGTAGGAAATGAGTATTTTTGGTAGAAAATTAATCTTTTAGGTTGAAAATTCAACTAATTATTTGGTTAAAAACTTATATTTTTGCTTGAAGATTCATCATTTTAGTTCAAAATTTATCTTTTTTATTTGAAAAATCAATTAAAAAGTGTTTAAAACTTATTTAAAAAACAAAATTTGTTTGCATAATATTATTAATCTTCTAGGCGTATGGTTGGTTTTATAACTAGAAGAATTTAGAAATAGGGATATTGTAGCAAATATTTAATGCGAATAACATGTTTTCTATCACTTTGACTTCTTTTACCATTTAAATTAAGCGCCCCTTCCAATTTGCGGCAATACATTTTCCCGCGAAATTTAAATAATGTAATTATTCTCAGCAAAGGGGAAATGGCCGCCCTGCGCTCTCATTGGCTTGTTTGTCACATGGTACTGCGAGGTGGTGGATGCCGAGTGGATATAAATGAGAATTATGTAGGGATATAAGCGCGAGAGGATATAAGTGAGAGAGGATATAACTGCGGTTTCAGTGTATTCTCATGCTCGAAAGAATTTCTCCGAGAACTTGAATTCTTTAGAACACTAGACACTACTAGCAATGTAATGTACAAAATATATAAATACTTACTTCTGAATTCGGTCAACTTTTGTTCCATCACTGATACGACTACATCATTCGTTTCGCCAAGTATGCGTTGAAAACAGTCTCTACACACTTCTTGCTGGCCGTCGTTCAAATTTATATGGAATCTATAACGGTATTCCAATATTGAATTTGGTTTCTCCAACACTGTTATCATTTGTTTCATATGATTGAATCTCGATTCATCTGTTGTTCCTAGCCAGTGTGCTTTATAAATATGTTTATGCTGGTTTTCTCTTATGTGAAACCTACATAATTGGTCACAAAGAGGCAGTGGACTCCAGCTTTTTGAAGTGTGCTGAACATTTTGAATGTGTAAAGTTGAACTTGGAATATTTGTAAGCGCAAGCGGATCAGACACTGGATTTTCAACGTCTACACCTTTTTCTTGTGATTCAATTGTAATTGGTATTTCGCTCGTTTCCTTTTCAACTTCTTAAATGATAAAATAAAGATATAGAGTACTAGTAACATTGTGACAGGGTGTCTACTAATCATGAAAATAAATTCCCTGACAAATCCAGCTTTTTCTGGGTATCCTACATTTTAACAGGTGTACTTTTTGATAGTACGGAGCCATCGGTTTCGCGAGTTTATATAAATAGTGTTTTTCTCTCTAGATTCTAGGGATTACAAGATATCCTTCAACATATTAGCACCATCGATTAATTAAATAATTCAATGTCTCTAAAGTCCATGAATTTCAAGAATAAATCAAACGAATTTTTATTTTATCTTCTTATAATTAAAATCCAGTGCATATTCAGGTAAAAATAATGTAGATACTATATTAAATTAAATTTTAACCGCTTCAAATTCCTAAGCTTTCCATTAAAAATATTACATTTTGAACAAGATAAATGAATTTTTAATCAAACAGTTGAATTCTCAACCAAAAAGATTAATTTCCTACAACAAAAAGAAGATTAAAAAAAAAGAATTATTAACCAAATAGTCAAATTTTGAACTACAAAAGATCGATTTTCAACCAAATAATTGAATTTTGAACTAAAAAGGCCAGTTTTCAATAAAAAATAGAAGAGTTAAATTTTCAGTTAAAAATATTCATTTTTCATAAAAAAAACTTTTTAACCAAAGTGATGAATTTTCAACTAAAATTACGACCTTCAACTGGAAAAGAATAATTTTAAACAAGAAGTTGAAATGTTGAGAAAAAAGTACAAGATTCAACCAAGTAGTTTTATTTTGAACCAAAAAGATAAATTTCAAACTAAAATGCTAAATAATTAACTGGAATACTTGAATTTTTAAACAAAAAGTTGAATTTTCAAACAAGAAGACTAATTTTCTACCAAAAAGACAATTTTTAACAAAACACATGAATTTTCAACTAAAAAAATCAATTTTTAAACAAAAACAGAAGTTAAATTCTCTGTAAACAAAAATATTTTTCAGAAAAACTCGTGAGTTTTCCACTGGAATATTTGAATTAAAAAAATACATTTTTAACTACTAAAATCTTGAAGCTTCATCTGGAATAGATTAATTTAAAACTAAAAAGTTCTATTTTTAACTAAAAAAGATCAATTTTCAACAAAAAATTGAACAGTATAATTTTCAGTAAAAATAATTAATTGGCAACCATACTGACGAATTTTCAACTAAAATTATAAATCCTCACGTTGAATAGTTGAATTTAAAGAAAAATAATTTTCAACAAAAACTAATTTTAACCAAGACGAATTTTCAACAAAATACACGAATTTTCACAAAAAAATACAAAATTTTGGAATATTCCATTGAAATACTTACAAGTTACATTTTCAGTTAAAAAAAATTTATAACAAAATTTATTTTAAAGAAATAGTTACAGTTTCAAACAAAGTAACCAATTTTCAACTAAAATGATGACTCATTAACTACAATAAATGAATTTGAAATCAAAAATATTAATTTTTAACTAAAAAATACGAATTTTCAGCTAAAGAAGATAAATTTTCAAGCAAAAATGTAAAGTTTGAAATAACAATTTTTAAACAAAAAAATGTTGTAAGAAAATAGTTAATGATTCAATTTAAACAATTACATTTTTAGTTAAAGGAATTAATTTCCAGCCAAAGAAAAAACGACTTTTCAACAAAATAGCTCATTTTTCAACCAACGAGATAAATTTTCACTTAAAATTATGAATCTTCAACCAAAAAAAAAAAAATAACAAAATTATTTCACTTTCAACCAAAAAATGTAGTAGTTAATATTTTAATCAAAAAAGGTCTTTATTTTATTTTAAAAGTGGTGTAATTCAATCAGAAACGACGACTTTTCTACATGCATTCGATTTTTCATCTAAAAAATATTTTTTAGTTAAGAGAGAACAAAAATTGCAAATTGCTGAATTTTCAAGCAAAAGTGCGAATTTTCGACAGTTTAAGAACATTAATTTAAAAAAAAATAATTTTCAACAAAATAACTCATTTTTCAACGAAAGAGATCAATTTTCAATTAAAATGGTAATCTTCAGCAAAAAATTAAGTTTCAACAAAAGAGATAAATTTTCTTTTAAAAACATACGAATTCTGAACGAAAAATGTAGTATTTAATATTTCAACCAAAAAAGATTTTAATGTTTAATCAACAACAGTTAAATTCAGTGAAAAGAGACAACTTTTCTACACAAGTTGGATTTTCAGCTAAGAAAACAAGTTTTTAAACCAACATCGGTATTCTCAACCCCCCAAAAAAATATATTTTTCAACAAAATAGAATATTGCAATTTTTAAAAAATTAAAGAAGCTCCCGAAAAAAATCCCTGACATTTTCAGGTTTTCCAGATACGGTAGGCACCCTGTGAGATGTAAGGAAATCTACAAATACTTACTTCTGTATTCAGCCAACTTGTGTTCCATCACTGATGCGATGAAATCGTTTGTCTCACCAAGAATACATTGAAAACAGTCTCTGCACACTTCTTGACGGCCCTTGTCCACATTTAGTTGGAATCTATAATTGTACTTGCAAACAGATGATTTTGGGTTCTCAAACACTGTCATCATTTCTTTCATAAAATTGAATCTCGCTGTAAAATTGAATTTCGATTCAGCTCTTGCTCCCAGCCAGTGTGCGTCATAAATACGTTTTTGCTCGTCTTCTTCAATTAGAAACTTGCAACCTTGTTCACAAACAGGCAGTGGACTCCAGATAATTGGACCTCTGATATTTTTAATACTGTCAGTTTCACGCAACTTGTTGGAATAAGCAATACGTTGTTCGATTCTTTTTGGTTGCAATAGACTTGACAAAATTGTGTTATTTTCGCTTTTTTCAGCTTCTTTACTAATTGCGTTGATTTTTGACACTTTTGGTTGATGTACTGACTTGCCTTGAGAATTTTTTAATACTTCAGATACTTGTGCACTTCCACTCGCGATATCGGTTTTCTTTTTGACACTTTCAATGATCAGATCTTCTTCGTCTAATTGAATAATGACGGGTGTTTTTTCTTTAGCTCCTAAAATAAAATGAAAACATTCTGTATTTCTAGATATTGGGTTTTCAGGCCTCGGACTCACTTCAGAGATCAAAAACAGTGTAGATAGTGCCACAAATGAAACAAATGGTGTGAAAATAATGTCATCAAATTGTTACAGTATTAATTTTATGTGCAATCCGAATTTAAAAGTGTATGGTCCAGAATTAAAAAGTTCGCAATGGAAAATTAAATTTATTTTTTAAACAAAATTTTCAGTTTTATAATATAATATTTTTAAAGTATTAACAATTAACTTTAATTTTTATTTAAAATATTATATTTTACTCCATGAATTATCAAAATGACTAATTATTTATTGTATGCTTTGAAGTCTTTACCCTATTCCCCTATTTTCCTCGTTTTTCCACTTCAAGTCTGCTATTAAATTTTTTGATAATAGATCTTTTATGGTTAAAAATCTTATTATTTGGTTCAAAATTAAATCAAGTTGTCCAAAATTCCACGATTTTGTTAAAAATGTGTAGTTCTTGGTTAAATATTCTACTGTTTTGCTCAAAATTAATCTTTTTGTCTTGAAAATTCAACTGTTTATGCATTTTTTTTAAAATTCATCTTTTGCGTAAAGCATCCGTTTTTGTTAAAAATGCTACTGTTCGATTGAAACTTAGTTGTTTTAGTTAAGGATTCAGAAATTTGGTTGAAAATTTGTTTTTGATGATTTAAACTAAATATGTTTTTATTTTGAATAGACATTTTTTGTTTGATGATACATCAACTATTACACTTTTCGTTGAAAATTCAACTCCATGGTTGAAAATTGAATTACTTTCTTCAAAGATAATTTTTTTTGTTGAAGAATAAAAATTGTAGTTTTCAAAGTTCATTTTTGTCGTTGGAGATTAAAATTTTCTGTTGAAAATTCGTCTTTCGGCTTAAAACTTCAACAATTTGATTGCAATTTTTTGTTTGACTAACAAATATTTTTTGGTTAAAAATTCATCTTATTTTGTAAAAAGTGAACATTTTTTAGTTAAAAAATCACCGCCTGGTTAAAAATTAAACTGCACTAGGGGGGAATTGATAGATTTTGTTGAAAATTCGTCTTTTGTGGTATAAAATTTGTTGTATAAAATGCAACTGCTTGGTTGAATATCAATCTATTTTAGTTGAGGATTCAAGAATTTTGTTGAAAATTCACTTTCGCTGACCCAACCAAACAGTTTTTAATTTTAAATAAACATATTATTTTGTTTAAGTATCAACTATTACAATTTTAGTTAAAAATTCATGTTTTAATTGAAAATTCATCTCTTTCTTTGGAAATTTAATTATTTTTTTGATAGTTCTTTATTTAAATTAATGATTTCAACTGAAAAATTCAACTATTCGATTTTTAATTACTTGATTGAGAATTCATTTATTTTGTCGAAAATTCATGATTTCTGGTACACAATTAATATTCTTGTTTGAAAATTAAGCTTTTTTATACAAAAATTCATACTATAGGGTAGAATATTCGTCTTTTTATTGAAATATAATCCTCTGAAATAAAAATTTAACTACGGTATTTTTGGTAAAATACCATTTTTTTAGTTTATGAATTCAAATATATAGTCAAAAATGTTTAGAAAATTAATCTTCTTGGATCAAAATGAAACTATTAGATTAAAAATATATATTTTGTTGAGAATTTATCTTTTTTGGTAGAAAATTAATATTCTGTGTTAAAAATTCAATTGTTTTGCAGAAAGCTCATCTCTGTATTTCAAAATGCAACTAGTTGTTTGCAAATTAATCTGTAGCCAATTAGCCACTAAGTTCAAAAATATTTTTCCAGAAACAGTACAGAAATGTTGGCATTACGGGTCAATTGTGAGATAATAGCGTCTTTAGTGACATTCTTTTCGAAATAGTATCAAAATAGTGTATTTCGTTACGGGTCTGTTGTGTGTGTGTGTGGGGGGGGGGGGGGGTATTTTGACCCAATTACCCAACGTTTTTAATTATATGAATTTTCTGCACCATTAATTTTCTATAGAAAAATGTCTAAATAAATAATTTTACTTCATAAAATTTATTTCTAATTTTTTTATTTTAAAAGAATAATGTTGAGTTTTGACGAATTCAAATTGTGTGAAAAAATAATTTAAACCTTTTTTATGTGAACTGAATTTTACAGGGTGCCAAGAGAATGAAAAAATGTTCTTTAGATTCATGCGAACATTTTTTATAATTAAAAAAAAAGATTTTTAAGAGAAAATTGAAAAAAATACAAATTAAAAAAAATGATTTCCTCAAATTTTTAGCGTAAAAGATTTTAAAGCAAAGATTTTTTTAATAATAAAGATTTTTCAAATAATTTTGTTTGGTTTCACGCAAATAAAGAAAATAGGTTCCTAGGAAAAATTAAAATAATTTTGTATTTGGAAAAAATAATTTCAAGAGATTACTTAAAAATATTTCAAATCTTTTTTATTTTACAGAATTGAAAAGAAAATCAGGAAAATTTTGAATAATTTTTAAAGAATTGAAGGTTTAGAAGGTATTAGAATAAATTTGAGAATAAATTTTGCAACATTCCTGTGCAAATTTTTAATGATTTTTTATTTTGAAAAATGAACTTTAAGAAAAAATAAAAAAAGGTTTTTAAACATTTCAAAAGCTTTCCTTAAATTTCAAAGAGTATAGAAGATTTTAAAGCAAAATTTTTCAATTGGGTAAGATTAATAAATCCCAAAAAATCGAGTAACTTCAAGAAATATTTAGAAGAACTGAAGAGATTCAAATATAATTTTAAACTAGTTATTTTTTAGAAATTTATAATTTTAAAGATTTCGAAAACGTTAGAAGCCTTAAATAAATTCCGAAAGATTACACGAAAATAACCTAACTTTCACGAAATTACTGGGAATATTTAGAAGATAAGTTACTTTTTTTTACATTTTCAATGATTTTTCAAAAATTTAAGAAAAATTCGAGTCAGTTAAAAATATTTTTAGGAACTTAAGACTTTTTAAACAGATTAAAAAATTTTTTAAACTTGGAAAAATTTCCTAAAATTTATCAAATATTTCTCGATTTCTTCCAAGCGTCCTAAACATTTTTTAAAAAGACTCGAATTTTTCCTAATATTTTGTAAAATCTTGTAAAATTAAAAAAAATCGTTAAAATCTTCTAGGTTCTTTTATGACATATCTGAAAAATTCCAAAATCTATCTTAATTGTCTCATAAATATTATGAATGTTATATTTGTGTACATTTAAAAACAAACTGATAATACTTATTTTCTTGTTCTCAATTTTCAGAATTTAATTTCAGCTCCAATTTAAGTGTTCAAAAACTTTTAACGAATAAATAGTTCTCTGAAATTTTCATACAGTATTATTATTATTAGTATAATTTTGTATTCTTTATGGTATTGAAAAAAAGTTTAAAATTGTTGAATTTCAATTAATACCTACATTAATTAACTTCAATATTTGTATGATTAAAAAAATATTGGAAAAGCGTTCAGTGTTACACAATAATATTGTTTTATTTATTTGTAGATAATACTGCATCTTAAAAACCTGTTTTTTATTTAGAAAACGTCTATTACGGTTGGAAAAATAATATAAAAAATATTACGAAATGGGTGGTTACAAAGGAAATTTTATGGTCTCTTACATGAGTGAGGGGCGGGGGGTTAAAAAGGTCGAAAATAATGTTAAGTAATATGTAAATGCTCCCTTACTTACTCTTGATGTCGCGCAACTTTTGCATGAAAATTGATTCGATGAGCTCGTCTTTCTCGCCAAGGACAAAAAGGAAACAGTCTTTGCATACTTTCCGATGACCACCTTTCGTATCTAAATAAAATTTCGTGTCATATTCACGTTTAGATATTGGGCTTTGTACTAATTCTGTCATTGAATTCACATAATGGAGTCTTGAAGTTACATTAGAATGTCTATACATGTTAAAAATACGTTTTTGATCGTGTTTATATATAAATGAGAGACACTTTCTGCCACAATTCTTAGTCGAATTACGAAACACTGTGTTTCCTTTTTTATGTTCCTTAATATTGGATGATTTTGAATGGTCGTCGGATTGACTTTCCGCGTTTGTCTTTTGAATTGTAATATCATCTCGTGACCCTATATGGGTGGGCATGCCTTCAATGTCTATCAAAAATGAATGCCTCGCGGACTTATCTAAATTCGTTTTATCAACAGTGATGGGCATTTCAGTCTTTTGTTCCATTTCTAAATTAATTAAATATGAATATAGAATATAAATGTCATTAGTTGTCCAGTACAAGTTAGAAATATCGGGACCTGCAAGTGGTCGTTCAATTTTTATGATACTTTGTGAAATTATAGTGAAATTAGAGTGCGTCACATTTTACTGAATTGTCGACATTTTTCTAAAAATGTGGAAAGAATTGTACTAAAACTAACAGATATTTTAAGAAAAAGTATACGCTTCAATATAATATAGAAATATTTCTTAGTTTTATCCAAAAAAAAGTTGAACAAATTTTTTAATTCAATTATTTGTCAATATCGATATTTTTTATCTAATTAGAATATACACATTTCTCACACCGGGGGAGGGGCAGCACCTTTTTGGACAAAAATCGCCCAATAGATAAATTCTTAATTTTGATTTTTTGTTTAGAAATGGCCGTTAGTCTATCAGGTATAATGAGTAACTGAGGATATTTCACTCCAAATAAATACAGATTGGTTATTTAATAACAACGATTACATTTGTTGCTTGCTGTGATATTTTTCATATTGCGAAAAATTGGTAATTATTTAAACAATGTACATGATGAATGCACATTTTTACCATTTTTTCACGAATTGGCCTAATTTACTTGCGAAAATCAACTAAAAATATCTCGTCACGGACCCCTTGCTGTTGAATTTTTAAACTGCCAAAAATAGTTATTTATATATATCGACCAATGCACTTTAGGACACTTTTTCATAAGACAGCTGTTTTCATAATAATAATCGCAAATTAATTAAAATTAGTGATTATTAATTAATATGATTTATGAAAAAAATGTTAACTTTGTTAATAAATAACAAATTTGATTCTAGTTGGAGTGAAATATCTGCAGTTACTCATTATACCTAAAAGACTTGAGGCAATATCTAACTATTAATTTTATTCGATAAGGCACACGTTTCCAAGTTTTTTTGGAATTAATTTTAAATTGTTTGATCAATTATTTTTAAACCATTTTTTTCAACCGTCATTCGTGAAAAGGTATTTTTTGTGATAAATGATAAACTTGATGAATTTCGAGACTAATAACTCATGATGAACCCTAATTGTTTCACATGTTTGTTAATAATTTAAACAATTGTTATTTGTTATAACAATTTTTCCTCCATAAGTTGTAAAAAATTATTATTTTTTAAATGATATTTGTCAACTCTTTAAACAACTTTAATTTGTTTAAAAAACTGTTTTCATCCTGTAAATCGTGAAGTTATTTTCTGACCAATTGCTTCTTTCCATAGGAAAGTTGGAAAAAATTATACTTTTTTCGAATCTCTTACACGATGTCGCTTATTAATCAGTTTACTGTTGTTTACAAAAGTAGGATATTTTCTGAAATAATAAAATACATACTGAATAATAAACTTTATAGTTTTAAGAAATACAAAGAAACTAGAATTTTCTTCACCTTTTCTGTGAAAAGGCGCAAGTGAATGATGATTAATTGTTTAATTAATTGCAGAGTATCTAAAAAAATAAATATCACTCTTAAAGTTCCTTAACTTTTCAAGATTTATAGGAAAACACATTGTTTTAAATTGTTTAAATAATTTGTACGATTTAGAGAAAAATATCTTAAAAATAAACATTATTTAAATACATAATTACCAAATATATTAAAGAAGAAATATTATTCCTAAAATTCATCAAATATATCATTTATTCCGAAAAAAATAACTTTTCACATTATACAGGCGAATATAATATGGTTTAAACAAATAATAACTTTTATATTTAATATTTAATTTTATATTATTTTTTTATTAACATTTCGAATATAATTGTTTTTCTCCGTTGTTATATTAAAGCGTATACTTTGGTCTACAATAACTGTAGCTTGCATTAAAATTCGTTTCAAAATTTCGGAATTTCAAATGATCATTTTCAGATCTTGATATTTCTAACGTATACTGGCTCCCAGTATGAAAAAAAATTCAAAAATTCAAATACCTACTTTTCATTATACGTAACTTTCGTTGTAAAACCATTTCCACGAAATCTGTCCTCTCGTGAAGGAAAGTCCCAAAACAGTCTTTGCACACTTTCAGACGACTGTTGTCCACGTTTACATAGAATTTGGCAACGTATTGGCCATGTGGGCTTTTCTCTATTTCTGTCATTTCACTCACAAAATTGAATCTTGAATTTTCCGTAGCTTGGTGCCAGTACATTTGAAGAATATTAAACTTTTCTGGTTTTTTTACCATCTCGAGACAATATCTGTCACAATTCTTTGCAGAATTGCGTTTAGCTTTACGTGATCTAATTTTGGGCGCTGCTGATTTTGATTGGTCGACTGATTCCTCTTGAGAATTTTGAATTATTTCATTTTGCGAGTTTGCACTTTTAACGTTTGAATCTTCTCCTCCTGATTCAATAGTCCCCTTTTTGGCATCTAACATGATAAAAAATTCAGATATTGAATATTACTGATATTAACTTTTCTTAATACACATATATATGGGTAATTCTCTGCAGATGAAGCATTGTACTGTCCAAGAAATAAGGTATCAAAAATATTAGCTGTATGTTTAACTTAGAAATCTTTAGCATATTATATTACAAAATATTCTCAAATATAATAGCACCATCGGTTAATTAAATAATACTAAAAATATTGCATTTTTAACAAGATAGATGGAGTTTTAACCAAAAAAGGAATATTTGAATTTTCATTCAAAGTTAATTTTACACAAAAAAGCAAGTTTCCATCACTGATGAATTTTCAGCTAAATTTTTTTATATTGAATTGAATTATTTGAATTTTCAACCAAAGAAACGATTTTTCAACAAAACACGTGCATTTTGTTACCAAATATTTTAATTTTTAAACAAGAAGATTAATTTTCTACCAAAAAATACGAATTTTCAAAAGAGAAGTTCAATTTTTTTACAAAAAGACGATTTTTCAACAAAACACATGAATTTCCAACACAATAGTTGAATTTTCAACTAAAAAATACCATTTTTCAACCAAATAGTTGAATTTTTAACTGAAAAATATCAATTTTCACTAAAAAATGGAGTAGTTGAATTTTTAGTTTAAAAATTAATTATTAATGAATCTGATCAATTTTTAACGGGAAAAGTTGAATTCAAATATATAATTTTCAAGTAAAATGGTGAATCTTCAATTAAAATAGATTAATTTTAACTAAAAAGATGAATTCTCTATGAAGCAAATTAATTTCTATCAAAAAGATGATATCAATTGTCTACGAATTATTGAATAGTTAAATTTTAATTAAAAAAATTAATGTACAGCCAAAGGAGATAAATTTTCAACTAAAACTATGGAATATTAAATTGGAGTGGTTGGATTTCTAGTTAAACAACATTTTTAACTAAAAGAAAAACTAATTTAAAAAAAGTTACATTTTCAAATAAAGTGATGAATTTTCGACTATGATGATGAATTTTCAACTGGAATTGCTGAATTTTTAACTAGAATAACAAAATTTTCAACAATGATTACTTTAAATAAAAAAGATTAATTTTTAATTAAAAATGATGATTCAACCAAAAAGATTATCTTTTAACTAAAATGATGGAATATTCAACTGGAATAGATACATTTTCGGTTTAAAAAAATAATCATTTTCCGCAAAAAAAAAAACTAATTTAAAAAAAAGAAGAAAGTATCAACTAGAATAACTGGATTTCCTGTACAAAAATGATTTTTCAGTCAAAAAATGAATTTAAAAAAAAAATCTCATTTTCCAAGCAAAGAGATCAGGTGTTAATTAAAAATATGAATCTTGAACCAAAAAAGTTAATTAATACTTAATATTTTAACCAAAAAAGACATATTTTCAACATGAGTTGAATTTTAAATTAAGAAAGGTTTTTTAGTCCAGAGAGAGAAAAATTGCAATTAAACTGCGAAATTTGCAAACAAAAAGGTAAATGTGTAAATCATGAATATATCGTATTGCTTTATTTTATGAAATAGTAAGTCTAATATGTACTTAGAGGAAAATGGAAAATTCAAGAAGTCAGCATGCTCCAGGAGTGCTACAAATAAGTTTGTAACTTTAATATTTGTACAAGCTCTTTTTTGTGCTACTAAATCTGACTGGAACTACAAGATACAATTTTGTAGAAAAATTTATATTTCAAAAGTTTCCTGTATATGGAGAATTACCCATTTATAAATAAACATAGAAAGATCAAGATACTTACTCTCGATTTTAAGCAACTTGTGTTGTATCACTGATAGGATGAACTTCTGATCCTCCTCAAGTACAAGATTAAAACACTGTCTGCACACTGTTTTACGACCTTCATCCGTATTTAGATAGGCGTTAACATCGTATGCATTTGTCGATTGGGGCCTTTCTATCACATCCAACATATTACACAATAAATCAAACCTTTCCTCACGCGTGGTGTTGAACCAATATTTATTGAAAGCAAAGATCAGATCTTTCGATTTTAACCGCATGTGGCAATTTTTCGCACATTCAGGTAGTTTTGTCCATCCTATTAACGGCTCAATGTTACTGGAAGAATTACAAGACTCATCATTTTTCTTTTTCTTCATTACACCTGCTGTACTTTCTTTTTCGTCCATTTTTTTCTTTTGTCCTTTTGCTCCACTATCTGTGCATTTCTCTTCTATTATTAAAATATCATCTTCTTCTTCACCAGGAAGTGGAGTTTCTGCTACAAGAGGATTCTTACTTGCTTCATTACCTGGACTAGTTTGTGTTTTAGAAAGATCCACAAACCTATATCAGAAAAATTTCAAAATGATATAAAAATTACCGAGGGATACCAGGCGCACATCACGAAAAGTAACCTGGAGATTATTCTACCCAATTTTTGTTTAAAGTTCAAAAGATTTGAAAAATTCCCAGGTTTTTAGATGGATTTCAGCAAGCTTCAAGTGAATGCGTAGACTTTTTAAGAGTTTTTATTATTTTAAGAAAGGTTCAAAGCTTTTAAACACTATAAGCAATTTTAAGATTTTAAGGCAGTCTAAGGGGATTCACAATAACTAGTTAAGGGATTTAATATTATTTTAAATATTTCAAGGGCTTTTAAGATATTAAAGTAAAATTTAGGAGATTGCAAACAATTTCCTAAACTTCATAAAGATGTTGAAAAATTTCGAAGAATTCAAAAGGTTTTCGGGTATTTTTCATGACTTCAAGGGACTTCATAGGACATTAATGATTTACAAGGATTTGTATGGAATTATTTTAAGTGATTTTTAACGGATTTCAGAGGATTTTTAATATTTACAAATATTTCCAAGGATTTTAAAGAGATTTTACAAGATTTTTGACGATTTCAGTCATTCTAAAAGATTTTAAAGACTCTCATCAAGATATTTTAATTAATTTCCCGAGATCTCAAAAGATTTCAAACGTAAAATATTTCAAGAGGGTTTAAGAAATATAATCGAATTTCATATAATTTCCCGAAATTTCAACAGATTTTATATTTTTATCAATTTCAAAGAATTTATTCACAAGAATTGAGGGATTTTAAAGAATTTCAAACATTTTTCCAGGTATTTGAACTTTTTTCCAGATTTAATTTTTCATAGTATGCGTTCACTTAAATATTTCGCATATTTTAAAACAATTGACTCAGAATATGTATACAGTTTCGCAAATTTATTTAAAATGTTTTTTTTTTCAGTTTCTAGGAAATGAATTAATATTACAAGATATTCTTAAATATTTTAGCTCAATCAAGTAATTAAATAATAATAAAAACATAATGACTCATTTCTTGAATTTGTCTCTGAAGTCCATGAATTTGAATAATCAAAAAAAAATTGTTTTGTTTACTTATACTTAAAATTCAATATACATTTGGATAAATTTAATGCGATTACGATACTGAATTCAATTAAGACCGCTTAAAATTCCTAACTTTTCAATTAAAAATTTGAATTTTTAACCAAAAAGATTATTTTTTTACCCAAAAGGCCAGTTAATGAAAAATTACATTAATTTGCAATCAAACAGTTGAATTTTGAAATAAAGAAGAACGATTTTCAAACAAATAGCTTTTAAAAAAAATTAAATTAACTTTCAACGAAGTAGTTTTATTTTCAAACATAAGATGAACTTCCAACTAAAATAATGAATATTTAACTGAAGTACTTGAATTTTCAACCAAAAAGATTAATTTTCTACCACAAATACAATTTTTCAACAAAATACATGAATTTTGAACGAAACATTTGAATTATCAACAACAAAAAGACAAATTTTCAACCGAATAGTTGAATTTTTAACAAAAAAGATCAAGTTTCAACAAAAAATGGAATAGTTACATTTTAAATGCATAAAAAGATGAATTTTCAACTGAAATGACCAACATTTAACTGGAATAGTTGATTTTTTAAACAAAAAGATGAATTTTCAACCAAGAAGATTAATTTTTACAGAAATGTAAGAAAACACATAAATTTTAAATTAAAACGATAAATTGTCAACCAAAAATTGAAACTAAAAGGATGAAATTTTCAATTGGGATAGTGCTTTTTCCGGTAAAAACAAAGAACTAATTTGTACCAAAAATAACATTAATTCAAAAAATAGTTACATTTTCAAAGAAAATGATGATTTTTCAACTAAAATAATGAATCTTCAAACTGTAATGGTTAAATTTCAAACAAAAAGATTAATTTCTACCAAAAGTAAAAATTTTCAACTAAAAAAGATTATTTTTCAATCAAATATTTAATAGTTACGTTTTCAGTAAAAAAAGTTAATTTTCAACAAAAAAAACAAACAAATTTTCCACGAAATAGTTAAAGTTGCAACTGGAATAGTTAAATTTCCAGTAAAAAAAATGTTTAGCCGAAGAAAAAATGATTTTAAAAAAATAGCTCATTTTTAAACCACGGAGATAAATTTTCAATTGAAATGATGAATCTTTAACAAACAAAAATTAATTTTTAACCAAATAGTAATTCTCAATCAGTTAATTAAATCTTCATTCAAAAAAGATGAATTCGAAACGAAAAATGTAGTAATTGATGTCAACAAAAAAAACCTTAAAATTTTAAATAAAAAACAATGGAAAATCAGCGTTTCAAAGAAACGATGTCACTTGCAGTTACTTAATAATAAGTGAAATTGGTTTCGAATCCACACAAAAATAAATCCAATTCTTTTTCTTAAAAAAAAAAAAAAATTTAGAGGTGGCTCAAGCCCTATCATGTTTAACACATATTTCCTGTATTAAAAAAATACGTTTTTTTACATTTTTTTCAGAATCGTCAATATTTGGTGAATCGAGTTGAAACTCAACTCTTCCGCCACAATTAGCTATAGAAAACGAATGAAATATTACCTTTTAAATATCACCCCCATAAATCTGTTTTAAAGGGTCCCGAAAAAACCCGCTAGTGAAAATAGTATATTGAGCAACGAGTGGGCAATCGGTATCCGTGAACGAGTTACTCATACTATTTTTTATTATAAGTACGTAACAAAAGCGGTCGGGGCGGTTAACGGGCAGAAGGAGAAGGAAGAAGCCTCCCGACAGAAGAAAGTATCTACAAAGAATAAACAGAGGGTAATTCAATCAATAACAGAAAAATTATGTAAACATTTTTTTAAGAAGATTTTATTTCGTTTTATTCTAAAGTTCTTGAATCATAAAAAGCGCATCAATTTTCTTCCTTTTCCAGAAATCCTATTGACAGGTTTGGACAATTATCAAAATTAAGAATGATATTTTGTGGTAAAGTTCTAGATATGGCGTTATTCATTTCTACATTTTTCTCTTGTTTTATGTTGACGTTTTCGGGTGATGTTTTTTCGATCATTTTTGAATACGACCTTAGTGCTTGGCAAGTGGATGTGGTGGGCATGGTAATTATCGAATTGCCAATTTGTTCATTAATTTTCTCTTTGATCATGAAAGAATCCTCGATGTAGCTTCCAGCCATTGTGTCCGATCTCCAGTATTCATGGCGTTTCGAAGTGGTTATATCCCCTCGGAAAGTCTGCCAAGTATAACTTTTTGGATTTGGTAATTTTAGATAGGAAGCCATCGACTTTGGCATACTTAAAAATGTATTAATTCCGATTACTTGATTCGCCCATTTTCCATCTCGATAGGCTAGGAAAAATCTTGATGTTCTGGCGTAAATTGGCCGCATTTCGATGTATCTTTTGCAAATATCATGACACTCATCGGCGACCACGAAGGATCTAGGCTTATTCTTGGTGTTAAGAATTTTAACCAAGAGTATGCCACCTATGTCCTCGACATCGTTAACTGTGAGGTTACATAATTCTGCCCTGCTGCATGCACCCTTAACACAAAAAATCAAGGCGACCTGAAAATAATGCAATGCATACATTAATATGTGAAAATTCGTAAATATATTTATTTATGTAACTGTACATCTAAAACTTTGAAAGATACATTCTTAAACAAAAATTAAATAATCAAATTTTCATTAAAAAACAAATTCATTTTCAGCAGAAAAAAACAACATATTTTCCACCAATTTCTTTGTCCAAAACAAAATAGTGAAATTTTCACCAGAGATGAATTTTAATTTCAAAACTTTTGTAAAGAAATCCATTTATAACTTGACATTTTTAGAAATTATAACCTTATAGATATGAATTCTCAATAAAAAATATAATAGTTGATATTTGAACAAAAAAAGATTTTAATGATAAATCAAAAACAGTTGAAATAAACTAAAAAAGACGAATTGTTAATATTTACCTTCGTAGCTAGAAATTCATTGTTCGGAGCTTCATTCAAAAACTGGCGGATTTGTTCAGCCGTTAGAAATTGACATTCTTTACTCTGGGATCCTGCTGATTGTTGATTCAAAAATGCAATCAGTTTGTCATAGTTACATATATCAATACTATAATTGATACTGATTGTCCTCCTCAGCATTGAGTATATCTTCCACAAAGTTTGTGATTTGACAGTTGCTGACAAGCACTCCAAATATGCGAGCAAAACGTTCTCGGAGAGGGATTTAACATTATTTTCTGTTCTCCATTTCATGAATCGGTTATATGCTGCCACGTAACTCATTTTTGATTTTCTAGGGAGTAGCTTTTCAGTGGTTTTTTCCGAACTTTTTACAAATTCTGGTGGTGTAAGTTTACCTTCACTGTCATATTCAGAATCCGGGATAATCACGTTCTTTGCACACTGCCCGATTGCATCCGTAAAGCATCTACTGTTATATAGGTTATGTAGCTATTCATAAAAATAAAGACTCAGGATTCCCCGAGTTCATACTAATTCTTTTCAATACCGAAGATATATATTTGACTGGAAACCACCATGTTATGAACCTATTAAGCCCCCAGAAAAGTGAGCCTTATGGTAGCCCTTTAACATACCGTCCAGCTAGCGGCAGTTAATTAGTTCTAAACGCCACCACAAAGACAGTTAATTAGTTCCACAAATGGCCACTGAACAACGCACAATGTATTTCATTCAATACTAATTACTAATCACAGCTCAAGCAGATGATTCCCACATCATTTTTATGTTTTTAACTACAACAATCTATAACAGGAGTCTTCAGCGTGGGGAAATTTGGTCCCAAATACTCATTGGCTAGATGCCTCGTTTCCACTACTGCGCCGCCTCACTCAGTACGGAAAAATTCCGTCGCACTGTTACAGCTGAGAAGAGGTTCGTGATGGAGGAAAAGAGACATGAGGCAAATGAGTATTTGCGGACGAATTTCCCCTCGCTGAAGAGCCCTGATCTACAACAATCAGATTTGTGAAACTTTCAATTATCCGCAAAACAATCATGATAATCAACATATATGAAAAACTAACAGAAGCAAACCAAGATTTAGTAGCCCAAAAATCATCGCTTCATATTAAGTTCTGGCACCATTTCGGTAAAGGGCTATTGAACGCCCACTTCTCAGGGTGCTCTGTAGGCTCAAAAAATGGCAGTTTCGAATGAAATATCTTACATCACTCGAAGGGTGACGTAAGGTCAACCTAACCCTACTTGTGATATAA
>JAWWLR010000166.1:6939830-6957263 GCA_035041075.1 Acraspis erinacei | reverse complement strand
AATTTGAGAACTCTGGACTGGATAGGCATGTAAGTGTTTCCATATAAAACAATTTATGTTGAATTTGTATATGTCTAGAATTAATAGCCATTCATAAATTACAACTAACTTATTAAATAGGTTACATTGAATGTCAACATTTTTTGAATAGTCGGTAGTGGGATCAAGTGGGATCAAAGCGAGTAGGGAAAGTCGCGATGAGTTTTTTTTAGATTTTTTTTTAGATTTTTCAGTTGAGAATTGATCTTTTCTAGTTCAAATTTGACTATCTGGTTAAAAATTAATATCTTTCGTTGAACATTCACCCTTTTTGGTAAAAATATAACCTTCTTGTATGGAAATCCATCCTTTTTGGGTAAAAATGCAACTAATTTGGTTCAAAATTAATCTGTTTTGGTTGAGAATTCAAATACTTTGTTGAAAATTTCTCTTCTTTGGTTAAGTTCAACTGCTTTTGGTCAAAAACGAAAATATTTTTTCGTTAAAATATCCAATATTAGATGATTTGTAGTGAATTACCTTTTTTGTTGAAACTTCAGCTATTTAATACAAAATGAATTTTTTAAATTAAAGATTCATCTTTTTGTTTGAGGATTCCACAACTTTTTTAATTCTCCTCTTTTCCATCGAATTCAACAAGTTAAAAATTCAGCTATTTTATCAAAAATTCAACTGTTTGTTTGAAAATTCATGTACATTGCTGAAAACTCGTTTTTTTAGAATTGTTTTTTTAACCTGAAAATGTAACTGTTCCGTTTTTAATTAGAAAATTGATTTGTTTTGGTTGAGGATTCAACTATTTGTTTGAAAGTACCTCTTTTTTGGTTAAACTCAACTGTTTTTAATTTTAAATTTAAATCTTTTATAGTTGAAGTATGAATTTATTTTTTGTTTTGTTTGAAAATTTGTCTTTTTCAGTAAAAAGTTAATATTTTGCATTGAAAATTCAACTATTTGGGTAAAAATTAATTATCAAAGGTTGAAGGTTTATAATTTTAGACAAAAAATCATGTATTTAACTGAAAATTTAACTGTTCAATTTTTTGTGGAAAATTTATCCTTTTCAATAGAAATATAATAATAAAAATTTATTTTAGTTGTTTCAGAATTCAATCTTTTATTGAAAATTGAACTGCTCTAATTTACCGCTTTGCTTGAAAATGTTCACTAATTTCATGAAAATTCGTCTTTTGCTAGAAAATGTACTTTTGAGGGGATAATTCACATTTGTAGGTTTGGATTAAAACCTAATATTTTATGTCACAAAATGTATCTATCTTGGTTTAAAAAAAAAAAAATTTCTTATTGTCTTTTACTTAGCTTAAAAATTAAACTTTCTTTTCATGCAAGTTTAACTATTTTGACAAAAATTCGTCTCTTTTGCTTAGAAGTTCAACTATTTGGTTATTAATACAACTGTTTATTTAAAAATTAATTTGATTTTTTCTTGAAAATTCATCTTTTTGGTTTGAAAATTCATTACTTTTGATACAAAATCTTTTTTAATAGAAAATTAATCTTCTTACTTGAACATTCATCTTTCTAAAAGAAACTTCAACTTTGAGCGTTTTAAATTGAATTTAATATACAGTACCGGTCAGAATATTTTTTATTTGGATATAACAACAATAGTGTACATTTTTATGTTTTCTGAAATTTGAGATAATATCCGAAATAATCAACATTTTATAATGTTCTTAGGGTCATTTTAAATATATTTTTCACAGTACTTATTTAATTTTTATTCTGATTTGCCTAAAGGTTAGACGTTTAAACATATTTTCAACTTTTTTGTTACAATTTTAATTTCTTTCACTGTGACAGGAATTTTTTTAGGAATATGCTCATAAGCTGATGCGATACTGTGAAAAAATAGCTTCAATCTGAGGCTAAGAACATTAAAAAATGTTAATTATTTCGAATATTACCTAATATATTCCAAAGAATAAAAATTTACACTATTTTTGCAATATCTACTAAAAAATAGACCAACTAGCTTCATCCTAAACTCATTTTATAAAGAATTTTGAGAGCATTCAACCTTTTAAAGAAAATTAATGTTAGCTCTGACATAATTATAATTAAGAGAACTTAATAAACTATTAAAAAATGAAGTGAACTCAAAATTCTGATCGGTAGTGCAGTTTAAGCATAAACTTCGTTTTAAAGAATTTTACTGAACTCACTAAAAACGCAAAAAATGCAGAATAAACGCAAATCCGTGTAGAATAGCCCAAAATGTGAAAACACGTGACAATACACAAAAATAAAAACTCACATTGTATGTAAGACCTTTCATGAAGAGAATGATCGTTGATACTTTGCATGTCCGAAAAACTGTGCTGCGGAGATAAATGAATATCACCTGCATGAATACTATGACTCGGACTCCCCGTACTTTCAGTCATATCTGAGAGTTTAACCACCGTTTGCTAAAACAAATGAAAGAGCAGATAGGAAATCAGTCCGTTTAAAAATCAGGGGAGCTGCAAATCATTTAGGGCAATTTTAAGCCAGAAAAATAAAAAATTTAACGATTAAATTATATTTGTTATACACTGAAAACTTCTTTAATTAAAAATTAAATTATTTTCATTTTAAATAGTTATAAAAAAGGATCATACAACGTTCAGGATTTTTTTCAGAACTTTTATTTAACGGGATCAAGGCTTGGCCGTTAAAGGGTTAAATTATTTTTTAATTTTGTTCAGAACTTCTAAATATATTTTTTTTTAATAATTCGAGTTCTTTCTAAATTTCTTTTTTAACTCCTGCGAAGTTAAAAATATTTCCTTCAAATCTTCCAGGTTCATTTTTGTCACATCTTTTTAAATATTTTCTTGAAATTAATTTGTCAAAATAAGAAATCATTTTCAATTTCCCTGTGAATCTTAAGAAAATGTTTTTTTTATCCTTTTTGAAGCTTTTAATCATTCTTAAAAAGCTTATAAATTTCTTGTTTAAAATCTGCAAAAGTCTATAATTTGTTTTAAATTAGGCCTTGGCTATTTGCACCGATTTTCAGCGAGAATAGCCGAATGTTTTCGGTATATGTAGACACTTCGTTTAAATTATATAGAATCATTTCAAACTTTAAATTAATTGTGAATCTTTTCAGACCTTCTAAATATATCTTCAAATTACTCGAATTTTGTCTGGGAATTATAGGTGTTCATCCTTTATTATACATCAAAATTCAACCGTTTTATTTGTAAAATAAATTTCTTCAAACGAACAATTAAAAATGTAATTACAAAATTTCAAAATTTAGATTTAAACATTTTTTTAATTTAATAAATGCCTTTAGTTATGAATATATTATTTGAAATTTATTACAAGATTAAAAATAGTTTATAAAGTTTCAATCGGGCATTCATATTCCGAATCGTCTTGTAAAATCAATTACTATTCAGTTGTTAATCCTTAATGTATAGTTAAATTTTTTAAATCATTATTATTCATATTCACATTTAATTAACTAAAAAGGTTTTTTACCCAAAATTGTAGATTTAAACGCTACTAAGTTTTAATGTTTTAAGTCCTTAAAACTACATCTTACAATTTTTTAAATAAAAAATGTGCACTTAAAAATTAAAATCCAAAATAGAAAATTTCTAAGTCAAAGATTTTCGAAATACGCATTGTAAACTAAATGATATCATAATTGAAAATGATAAAAATTCAAGTTATTATTTTTAAAAAACTGTTGAAATCAAACTAGGACAGATTTTTTGTTCTGAAAATTTGTAAAATTCCCGGTAAAACAATAAATTCACTGTCATTGCCCAGTTTTCCGATCCAGCAGTCACCCTGAAAAATGATCCTATTATATTCAAATTAAATAATACTCGTACATTGTCTTGAGTAGCAAACATTGTCCTCCATTCTTGATTCATCGACGCGATACTCGCTGAATTATCCAAAGTCCTGCGGTCCAGCTTTTTGAAAGCAGCAAGTCCTAAATCTCCTTTTATGTCTGATAACAGACCTATACTATAAGGAACTATTCTGCCTTTCACCATGCTAAGTTCCAGCTTTCCATCCACGGTCTTCGAAGCTCCTTGTTTCGCCTCAATCGAATTTCGGTATTTATTTATCTTAATCAAATGCGGTTTCATCACTAGTAGTTGGTCTTCAACCGTTTCAGTCATTAATTCCGAACTCAGACGTCTGAAAAGCTAAAATTAATTTTTTTTCTTAGACTTTCTCTAAAAAATAGGTGAATCGAGAAAATCTCGAAGGCATTGTTGACGTTTTCTCAAAATGATGATTGGATAATTTGAAAAACTTGAAGAAAGAAATGTTGTCAAATTCATACACAGAATTAGGAATTCAATTCCAGTTCTTAGATACAGCTCTGCATTTGAAGTTAGAATGTTTTTTAATTTAATTTTCTTGATAAAAAATATTATCAATTGAAAAGTTACTGATTGAAGTGCTTAATTAATGAGTTCTGTAAATTAAGTGACTTTCCAAAAATAAAAATGTATAAAAAATAATAATAATACATTTACACTATTTTCAACTTTTATTGCATAAAATAAACGATGTTACTGATAAAATAAAAATAAAGTTATCGCATAGTAGATAAAGATTTTGATTTTATAAGAATTTTAATTTCAGTAAAATGCACATAGAATGAACGGGGTGATTAGATCAAGAACTGTTTTATTTATATTATAATCTATAAATCTCAGATGTTTTCATTTTTCTTCCTAAGAGTGATTCGTCCCGGAAAATATGAAAAAATCTCTAAAGAGTTCAGTTTCAACGTAAAATTTCTGATATTACAGGATCAGGATGTAAAAAAGGTCAAATTTTCTAATAGAACAAGCAAAAATTAACCGTTTTCGGTAAGTCTCCGTTTTGGAAAACAATTATTTCAACTAAGATATGCAATAAGAATATAGACAAATTATAATTTTTAATTTATTGTAAAAATATAATTTGTGATTGTTATTTAATATTAAAACACTTTTTCTCAAGTCAAATATAAATATAACTTCTTTTGTATACACATGGCTTGATTAAATAAACTTTGATATTACAGATCTTGAGTTTTCCTAAATTTCATCATGCACATAAATGTTACATTCTTCTTCACCTTGAAAATAAGATTTCGCTATAAAAATTAAATAATGTAAAACATTTAAGTCACAAACAAGTTAAAAAAAGTGATAAATAAAATCTTGTATACTTATCCTATTTTAATTTAAAAGATTGGAGTGAATTTAGAAGAATTCAAGGAAAGTCAAGAAACTTTGATGAAATTCATAAGAATTTCAGTGAATTGAACAAAATATTACAAATTAAAATATTTCAATCGAATTAAGTAAAATGTGAGTGAACAGAATTCGAGGCGAATTCAAATAAATTTAAGAGAATTCTATAGAATTTTCGGAAAAATTGGAATAAATTTAAAAGAATTTGACGGAGTTCATATGAATATATAAATAATAATCCGATAAAATCTACCAGAATTAAATTTGAATTTAAAAGTCATAAAATTGAATCTAAAAAATATAAAATAAAAAATTCCATTAAATTCAGTGGTTTTTAAGGGAGCTAAAAAGGATCAGATATGCATATGTATAGAAGTGAATTAAATAATGGTTCTTTATATTAATTTATTGAAAAATAAAAGTGACTAAAGTGTTTTGAGAATCCAGAAATACCTTGAAAATGTATTTTTTTTATGTTTTTTAAATATTATAAAAATATGAAAAGTATTGGGAATGGTTAAACTGCCATACGCCCCCTGGTGACAAAAATCCGAACTAGAAAGAATAGGTACGACTTTAAAGATGCATTTTAATTTGTGCATAAAAGTGTCTTAATGATTTATTTTTTTAGTTTACAGTATTTATTGGATAATAGAAATAAGTCTTTATCGGAAACAAAGGGTTTTAGATGGAATTTACTTATTATACAGTAAAAAAACACATTGTTTGAAAAAAAATTTTATAAAAAAAAACAACGATTGTTCTATTTATTTTGACTTTCAAAAGCTTATAAACTTAAATGCAAAAATAAACTTAAAGTAAATTTTTATTAATTTGTACATGAAATATTAACTAAATAATTGTTTTTTGTTTCAAAAAAACCTATTTCACGAAAGTGTTTTTTTTTCACTGTACAAAATAAAGATTCTATGTAAAAATATTTGTTTTTGATGAAGATTTATTTAAAGTATTCTGTCATTGTTTTATACTTCACAAAACAATCGTAAAAAAAAATTTGATGCAAAAATTAAAATACATCTTTAAAATTGTACCTACTCTTTCTAGTTCCAGTTTTCGGCACCAGGCGGTGAAATGGTAGACCACAATTTCCAAATTACAATTAACCCTTTGAAGAACATCATATCATTAAAAAAAAATTTCTTTTTGTAGCTTCTAGTGTACAAATTTTCGATTTTTCGATCATATACGGAAAAATATTTTTCATATTTCTCAGTATATTTTCGACTTTGTAAGCTATTTTACAGACAAAACTCACTAAACAGCTCTTTCTTTTCTCACAAAATCAGACCAGAAAATCAGATTTGAGAATTTTGCTTCCTCTTACTTCTTTCTACTCTAAATTTGTACTCTAAAACAGTTATCGAATGCAAGAAAGTCACTTCTTATACAGAAAAACAGTGTTTAAAAAAGTTTAAAAAAGTTTTAAAAAAATGTCAGAGGTTTAAATAATTAATCATATAAACACTATAAATAAAAAAAAATTTATAGTATATAATGAAAGTGTCAAAAATATTGTTTAAATAAAAACTGACCCGGATTTTGAAGAAAAAAAAGAAGATATTCGTAAGCAGGGTAGTCTTTTTAACCTATTAAACTTGCTATTGCATTCGAATTGATATATGTCAAATTTTATTCATGAAGTAGACATTAAAAGCACCCTAATTGCTAATATGTATATATGTCTATGTAATGAGAGGATTACATAAAAAGTAAACTTTATTTTTTGTCAAAACGTGATTTTTTTGTATTCTATTAAAGTTCCATTGTCAAATTACATTAATGAATAAGAAAAATTACTGGAAATTATAATTTAGAAGCAGCAGTCATAAAATCATACAATTTTCTTTCGAGCAAGTCTTGCATTTGATTCAGCCTCTCAATATCATCGCTTGAACACTGATCATTTTCTTCGAGCCACGCGCGAAAATTCAAAAAATTTTCGAAGGCTTCTTTCGGGTTGCTCTTCTTTCTTTCGGTAAGCTGAATTGTAGCACTGCTTTTTGTATCTTCTATTGCGGATTGACAGTCATGAAATTCGAATATCTGGAAGCAAACTCATATTCAAGAAGAGGATTCTATCAAATGAAGCTTAAATTTCAAAACCTTTAGTTGTAAATATCTTAATTTTTTGAGGTTCAGAATTTCACAATTTTAGATTTAGATATTATAAATTGTTTGGTTTCAATTTGAAACTTATGAAATTTTCTATTTTTTTTTATTTCTTCGAAATTTAGAGGAATCTTATAGTTAGAAAGTTTTAAACTAAATACCTCAAGAATAAATTCAAAACAATGAAACATTAAGGAAATAATTTCTCAAATTATGCCTTCAAAATGAATGAAATTGTTGAGTAAAAGAAAGTTTAAATATCTCAATTTTGTCGCGACTACTTTTCTTTTAGTTTTAAACGAAGTTCAATTTTAAATGTTTATAATTAAATATGTTTTCAGTTTGAACTACGAAACGTTGAATTTAGTGTTTAATTTCAAATTGTGAAATTTTATTCGCTTTGAATTTATTTAAATTCTGAAGTTTTTAATTTTTAATTATTCAATTTTGAATGCTTTTAATTAGAAATAATGCAATTTTATTTCATCGAATTTTAAATGATCTATTTTTTTAAATTCTAATTGGAAAATATTCCATTTTTAATGTTTTGAAATTGTTTTATTTTCGAAATTTTAATCTGAAATCATTCAATTTCGAGATTCCTAAATATAAAATACAATTTTTTCATTTTAAACGTTTTGTTTGAGAAATTATACAATTTCAACTCTTTTCTAATTCAATTGTTCAAATTTAAATATATTATTCGAAGTTTTTCAATTTTGAAAGATTTTGTTTCACAAACATTGAATTTTTAATTATCCAATTTCAAATTCAGTTATTCAGAGTTTGATTCCACTTCATTCAATTCGAAATTTTGTACTTTTTTTAAAAATTGGACCTTATCTAAAATAGTTTAAATTGGAATGTTTACAATTCCAATTCATTTAGTTTCTTTCATGTAAATTTTAAACGCTTTCAAGTCTAAATTGTCATTTATTGTTTTATAAGTGCTTAAGACTTCATACGTATTAAAGTTTTTTTAATTATAGATTTTAAATTATTCATATTTGTCAATTGTTTATATTGTTCCTGGCAAGAAATACAACCCAGAAACGTGAACTTGATTAAACGATTTAAGGTATATTATATTACATATTAGTTCAATCGTAGCATTACGCTCACCTTTCTGGGTTTATATTGTTTATTAATTTGCAATTACAAATTTTTAAAACAACAGCTTTCAAAATTCTAAACTTTCAACGAAAATGTTGAAAGGACAATTTCATAGAACAATTTAAACAGATAATAAATAAAATAAATATATAAATAAAATATATAAATAAATAATAAATAAATATAAATAACAGACAATAAATAAAAATCGTATTATTTCTAATTAAAAACATCCAAAATGGAATAATTTAAAATTAAAAATATTTGAATTTAAAGAACTTTAAATACAAAGCGATTAGAATTTCACAATTTGAAATTAAAAACCAAATTGAACATTGCAAAGTTCAAACTGGAAACATTTTTAATTATAAACATTTAAAATTGAACTATTCTATGAAAAAGATACAAAAGGAACAGTTAGTTTAAACGGAAATTAACATTTCTTAAATGGCCAATTATAGTTTTTGAAATTGAGCTGAGCAGAGTTGGAAATGATGATTTTTTAAAACCTATTTCATATAAAAAATACAATAAATATTCATTGCCTCTCATTTTAAAGGCTTAAATTTGATAAATTATTGTCCTACTTTTTCATTGCTTTGAATTTATTCTGAATGCATTTAACTCAAAATGGTTTAATTATAAAACCTCAAAATTTAAAATTGTGCAACTATCAAGTCTTTCATTATGATAAACTACAAATGCGAAGAATTCAAGAAACCAGAAAATAGTGTACATTGCAATTGAAACAAAACAATTTAGAATATCTAAATCTAAAATTTTTAAATTAAAAACTTGCAAAATTTGAAATTCTGAACCTCCAAAAATTAAGACATTTCAAACCAAAGCGAACTCATATTTATGAAGAAATTGTTTATTTTTTAAGTAATATACCATAATAATACCTCATTTTTAACGTAAAACACGTTCTCCACAATTTCCTCGTCCGTGCGATTTTTGCAGCTCTCCAGGTTTGCCTCATCCTGAAACCATGCCTCAACATCTTTATTACAGTGAATTTCAGAGGAAGTTACCGAATTCAACAAGTCTGTGACATCAGTTACGATGGGATCGGACACTTTTACAACCGGAGCTTGGTCCCCTAGCAATTTTTTCCAACATTCGGAAATTGTTATTTCAGGAACCTTCTCCCAAGCACTTGCTACGGCAAAATTCGTGTCAATCAGTGTCCAACTTTTCACAAAGTTGACAATATTTCTAGATTTGTCGTCAAATAGCATCCGTCGCAAAAAGATTTTTTTATAATTTCTCCTCATACATTCAATAATACCCTGGTCCATCGGCTGAATCAAAGAGGTCACGTTTGGGGGAAGAAATAATACCCTGAATTGAGGATCGATTTGGTTTAACTCCTCTTCCGATGGATGGCAGGGCTTCTTGTCTAATATTAACAAAAACTTCTCGTTTTCATCCAGTTTTCTTGTTTTCACAGCGTTTATGAAAACGGTTTCGTACCATTCGACAAACAGTTTTTCTGGAGACAAAAAAACAATAGACTTTTTATAAACGTTTGAACAAAAATAACAGTAAAATACGTAAGCGTTTTCAAAAAGTACAATTCTTCATTATTTTATACATTAAAGTTGTAAACAATGCACCTTGCATTCGATTTTAGAAATTAGAATGAGAAGTAGAGAGACTGCAAAATGTAGGAAGACTGAATGTTTTGAACATTTATAATTTTTCAATTTTAATTTTAAATTGTTTTCCGCTTATAAAAGATTCTAGGTTAAAAATATGAAAGTTTAAGATTTTCATCCATTCTGGCCTTTGATTATTAATGATCAAGAAAAAATATTCAACTGATTTCTTTTTCAAAATTCAACTATTCCGTAGAACATTAAATTGTTTAAAACTTATATCTTGGTGTTGAAAAAAGAACCAAGTATTTTTTGGATGAGAAATCAACTGTTTTGTTGTTGTTGAAAATTTGTCTTTTTAATTAAAAAATGTCATCTATTTCATTGGAAACTGCATCTTTCTTAGATAAAAATACAAATGTTTGGTTAAAAATTTAACAATTTTGTTCAAAATCATCCTTTCCGATTGAAAATTGAGCTGTTCAGTGGAAAATTCAACTAGTTCGTAGAAACTTAAATTTTTTAATATTCATATGTAGTGTTGAAAAGTGAACTAAAATCTTTTTTACATGAAAATTCAGCTTCTTTTTGTTGAAAATTTGTCTTTCATTAAAAAATTGTTCTGTTTTAGTAGAAATTTCGTCCTTCTTGGATTAAATGCAAATGTTTAATTGAAAATTCAAAAATTTTCTTAAAAAGTCATCCCTTTTTGTTGAACATTCAACTGTTTAGTTGCGAAAAGTATCTTCGTAGAAAAGTTGCTTCTTATTTTAAACTCATACTTTGATGTTGAAAAGTAAAATTAAAATCTTTTCTAAACGAAAACTCAAAATTTTTTAATTTGTATTTTTATTTCAAAAACTCATCTATATTAGTAGAAACTGCATCTTTCTTAGATAAAAATGCAACTCTTTGGTTGAAAATTCAACAATTTTGTTAAAACTGTATTCCTTTTGCTTGAAAATTCAACTTAATTGTAGAAAATTCAAGTATCTTGGTAGGAAATTTACTTCTTGTTTAAAACTCATATTTTGATGTTTAAAAGTGAACTTAGAAGTTTTTTAAAAATCAAAATTCAAATACATTTTTTGAAAATTTGTCTTTTCGATTAGAAAATTTATCTGTTTTAGTAGGAATTTTATCTTTCCTGGATGAAAGTGAAACTATTTGGTTGAAAATTAATCTTCTCTGCTAGAAAATCCAACTATTTTGTTTGAACCTCTTTGTTAAGAAATCATTTTTTGTCGAGGATTCATATGTTCAGTAGAAAATTCATCTGCTTGGTTGAAAATTAAATTATTTTGTTAAACAATGATCTTTTTTAATTGAAAATTCAACTGTAGGTTTATTTGCTTGGTGAAATTTTAACTTGTGTATGAAAATTATTTTCTTATCACTGAATATCAAATGTTACACTTATTTGTTAAGAATTCATTTTTTTAGGTTGAAAATTTAATTATTTTTCAAAACTTTATTCATTTTATTGAAAATTAAAGTATTTTCTTAAAGAGTCATCTTTTATGGAAGAAAATTAATTTTTTGTTTAAAATAAATAATTAAAATTGAACAATCCTATTTAGTATCTGAAATATTGTTTGATTACGGTTCTAAAATATCCAATCTTAAAAATATTACATGATTAAAATGCTGGTATTTGAATGTTAATGGCCAGGAAAAAAATGGTTCAAAGAACCCTGCAAAGCTTATTTTAAATACGTAATTTAAAAAAAGCCTCTTTCCAATAGTATTGACAAAAATTTTAAATGTGGAATAATTTCTTACCGGTCATCAAAGATCTACTTTGGCTCGCGTAGTTGACTGGCAATTCAGCATCTCGAAAACATCTCGATTTGGCCGATTTGCCTATCATGAGAAGTGGAATTTTGTGTGAACCGGTAGCGTTGGCGCAATTCATGATCGTAACACTTTCTTTATTTTGTTTGAACCCAGACGCGCATTTTTCCTCTGCGAATGCAAGCGTTTTGGCTGGCAATGATTTGTAGAGAATTGCAGTCTCGTTAGCATTATACACGTTGTCCAAGGAGTATTCATTGTCGACAAGAAATTGTCTAATTTCGGACTGGGCTTTGTCGGCTAATTCAGTGTTTGCAGATAATTCTTCTCCAGCCAGTCTTATTTCTCGCATCCCATGCCTGGCTTTGAACTTTGCTAACCAGCCCACGCTGGCTTTAAATTTTTTTTCATGTTTATTCAATTCGAAACTTTGATCTTTTGCTTCATTTGTTTCTTCTTCAGAGTCTGTCGATTTAGTTTCTTTTTTAATAGCTTCCTTTTTTCGTGCTCCTTTCTCCACTTTTATAAGTTCTTCGTTTATCATTGAAGCCTTCTCTCGGATCATCGGTCCATTTATCGTAATACCTTGGCTCCATTGCTTTTTTATCCACTCAACGAGCGCGGATTCCATTACACGATGTTGCCCTTTATCTATCCTACTTCTTTTTTTTAAATAATTTTTTCCATTGGCATTCAAGTACATGTCTTTGTTTTTTAGAATGTAAGCTACTGCCTTTTTATCTATATTATATTTCTTTGAAGCATCAACTTTACGCATGCCCTCTTCAATGTCTTGTACTAAAAGACACTTCTCTTTTATAGATAGTCTGACGTATTTTTTCCGCCGGTTTTCCTTTCGAGTTTTACCTAGAATGATCCGTCTAATTACAATATGCCATCACTAACAAAAATTATTAAAGTATGAAAAAATGTATTTGTTTCAATGATTTGCCTTCTAAGTTTTACTACTGTCCTGTCGCATTTTTTGTAAACTGTCACATATCACATTAGGGAACGTTCACATATTACGTAACATTAAAAAAGGGTAGAGGGTAGTGTTTCTTACGGTCTGTTATGTACGGAGGGGGAGGGGGTATTTCGAACCGATTAGGTAAATTTGGTAATTTATGAATTTTCTGCACCATCAGCTTTGTATATCAAAATTTCTGAATAACGAATTTTACTTCATCATAGAATCTATTTCTAAATGATTGTAAACGTTATTGGCAGAAGATAAACTATAAATTGTAAATGATTGTTTAGTAATGGGAAATAATTGTGTTCTTAAAATTTCGCTAACACACTATAATTTGTCAAATTTCAAAAGATAAAAAAAATAAAATTAAGGGCAAAAACTTTTTTTTGAAGAATGCGAAAAGAATTAGAAGCTTTTTAATAGTGACGAAAGATTTGAGGGGATTTAATTTGTTTTCAAATTTTCTGGCAACATATTTCATGGTTTAGGTTTTAATTTAAAAGAATAATTTTAAATTTTACAGATTTCAAAAGGTGTAGAAAAAGAATATAGAAGATTTTGAGATAATTTTTAAAATTTTCAGGATTAAATTTTTTTTAGGTAAACTGAATTTTGAAGGGTGCCAAGAGAATAAAAAAATGTTCTTAAGATTCATGGGAAATTTTTAAGTGATTATTTTATAGGGAATTCCAACAAAGAATTGAAAAAATTACAAGACATTCCAAATTATTTTCTAAAATTAAAAAAATACGTAAAGATTAAAAAAAAATTATTTTGCCATATTACAATAATTGTAGAAAAAATTGTGTAATAAAAACTTGTAAAGATAAGGTAAGGTTTCACGTAACTGAAAACAATTTTAGGTTCCTAGGAACAAGTAAACTAATTTTTTATTTCTGGAAATTAATTTTAAGAGATAATTCAAAAAGATTTTCAGACATTTAGAATGTATGGCAAGATTAAAAAAAGAATTTTCTTAATATTCGTGTAAAATTTTTAAATAATTTTTTATTTTGAAAAATGTTTTTCAATAGAAAATTAAAAAAGGATCTTAAACATATCAAACGATGTCCTTAAAAAAATATTTCGTAGAATTGAAGAGATTCCAAAATAATTTTAAACTTTTAAAGATTTAAAACAATGCATTTTAAGAAAAATTCGAGTCAGATAATAACATCTTTAGAAATTTAAGACGTTTTAAATAGATTAACAATTTTTTTAAACTTGGAAACATTTCCGAAAATTTATTAAATATTTCTTGATTTCATTCAAAATTCTAAATGTCCTAAACATCTTTTAAAAAGACTCGAATTTTTCATAATATTTTCTCAAATCTTATAAAATAAAGAAAATTTGTTTACAATCTTCTATTATACTTTTTTGACACATCTGAAAAATCAAACATCTTTTAATTCTCCCTAGAATCTTATAAAAATTATATTTATATCAACTTAAAAAAGAAATGATAATACTTATGTCCTTGATCTCAATACACAGAATTTAATTTCTAATCGAACTTCAAAGTTTAATGTTTTATTGATTTCTAGGCAATAATTCATCTTAAAAAAACCTTTTTTTTATTAAAAGGCAAAAAATAATGTTAAGTTATATGTGAACGTTCCCTCAATTTGTAATTTACATGGCACGAAACTTAGTTTTTTTAATGACTTGGAAAAACCTGATTTTTCACCATAGGGGTCTTTCAAAATTGATTTTTATTTTTCAAAAACTATTCTATTAAATAATCAACTCGTTCAAAATGTTATCTTACCTTTTCCCTCGATCTCCATTTTTTTAAGGTACGTCCGCAAAAAAACTTTATAAACACTTCAAAAACACTAAATCGGGGGAATCGAAACGTAAACAGTCAGAGCCGCCTGAACAGTTTTCAATTAGAATACATAATACTGCGCAATATACTCTACTGAGTACTCGCGCACTGCGGTCCTTTCGAGGCGAGAGTCGCAACCGTCTGTCGCCCCTTGAGCTGAGAAACTGCGTGGGTCAGCAGTTCTAGGAATGACTAAACCGTGAGTTACTCAACTGAGAGTCGGATGCATTTATCTGTGTTATTATTGACAGTATTTATTGATTTCAAAATGACCCGCGATTTTTGGTACATGCACAGTTGAAAAAGTTGTTTGCAGGGGCGCATCAATACAAAGCCGAAACAAAAGAATCCTTACGCTTCAAGGCCGCTGAAATAGGCGAGACTTCACTGTACTGAAAGTTGTTAAGTTGAAAAACAAACTGATAATACTTCTTTTCTTGTAAATAAATTTCAAATTTGTGATAAAAAAAATGTGTGTGGGGGGTTCGAAGGAAATGCTGGGGCCTATTACATGGGTGGGGGGGCGTAAGAAGGTATAAAACCAATGTTAGGTAACAAGCGAACGCTCCCTTAGATATTTTGTAATTCGGAAATTTGATTATGCCGGAATTTTAAAATTCGGCAATATTATAAACTGTTCGAGAATTTTCCAATTCGGGATTTCTCGAAACTTCTATTTTTCGGGAATTTTATTTTTTTAGGATTCTTCAGTCATCCCGTATTTTTAATATATTGCAACGATAATATATGCAGAAGGTTGACGTTAAAATAATTTGTATTGAGTTTGAATTACAATAAAATATTTAAAACTAAAACATTGTTTGTTTATTTCACGATAAAAAAAATGTTCCGTGTCTGAATTGAGTGACAATGTTTTATATTGTACCTAAATTTGTGCCTGTATACCGAGAAACTCAAAAAAAAATTCGAAATAAAGATATACTAGAAGACATTTTTACTTCATAGAGACACAAAATTTACTTGATTGTGATATAAAAACAAATAAATCTCTTGTTTTTTTCTTTTTCCTTTACATATTATTTTTGCAAATACATTGGAAATGAATTCCTGAAAACATACATTACGCATTTAGTAGTAAAATAGTCAAGAAAATTGATAAAACTGTTAAAAAGTAGTGAAAAAGTCGACTTTTAAATATTTTTAAAAATATTTTATAACGTCGATTAGGCAGGATGATAAAATATTTCATTGGCTTTATTGTTACGCTGGAATAAAATCAGTTATTCTGAACTATTTTTTCTGGTAAGGGACCCTTCACATATTACGTAACATTTTATATTTAGGTAAAATTTTTTGTATTATGTTTCAAAGCATAAAAAAAAGTTTTTTTAAGATGAAGTATTGTCTAGAAATAAAGAAAACAATATTTTGGTGTAACACTGAATGCTTTTCCAACATTTTTTCGGTCATACAAACATTGAAGTTTATTAATGTAAGTGCTAATTTAAATTCACCAGTTTAAAACTTTTTTCAACACACTTAAATTGGAGCTGAAATTAAGTTCTAAGAATTGAGAACAAGAAAATAAGTATTATCAGTTTGTTTTTAAATTTATATAAATATAATATTCCTAAGAGGTTTGAGATAATTGAAAAAGATTTTTAAATACTTCAGATGTGTCAAAAAAGAACCTAGAAGACTTTAAAGATTTTTATTCGATTTTACAAAATATGAGGAAATATTCGAGTATTTTTCAAACATGTTTAGGACATTTAGAAGTTTGAAAGAAATCAAGAAATATTTGATAAATTTTCGAACATGTTTCGAAATATGGCTCGAAATTTTCTTAAAATTTTGAAAGATCATTCAAAATGTAAAAACATTGACTTATAATCTTCTAAATTTTCGCAGGAATTTTATGAAAATTTGTTTATTTTCTAGAGAACTTTCGGAATTCCTTTAAAGCTTCTAAAGTTTATTTTCGAAATCTTTAAAAATCTAAATTTCTAAAAGAAATAAGGGTTAAAATTCTATTTTAATCTCCTCCATTCCTCTCAATTTTTCTTGAATTTACTCGACTTTATTTTTGTATTTATTAATCTTACCAAATTGCAACACTATGCTTGAAAATCTTCCACACTCTTCTTTAAAATTTTAGGAAATCCTTTGATATTTTTAAAACCTTTTTTTAATTTTCTTTTAAAGTTCATTTTGCAAAATAAAAAATCATTTAAAATTTGCACACGAATCTTAAGAGAAAATCTGAAAAATTAAAAATATTGCCTTACAATATTTCAGATTCTTCCTTGACATTTTTGAAATCTTTTAAAATGTTTTGAAACCTTATTAAATAATCTCTTAAAACTAATGTTTCAAAATAAAAAAATATTTTAATTTTTCCTATGAACCTAACTTTTTTCATTTTCGTGAAACCTTACAAAATTCTTTAAAAATCTGTACAAATTCTAATTATTTTTGAATCATTTTAAAACTTCTGAATATCTCGTAATTTTTTCAATTGTCTCTTGAAATTCATTATAATAAATGCACAAAAAATGTTCCCACTAATCTTAAGAACATTTTTGTAATTCTATTGACACCCTGTATAATTCAGTTCATCTAAAAAATGTTTAAATCCGGAAAAATTGAAAAAATTATCTCATTCTTCCATAGACTTTTTCCACTTATTTTAAAATATTCCAAAACTTGAAATTATTATTTTAAAATTAAATCTAAACAATTAAAAATGTTTCCAGAAATCTTAAAAAAACGTAGTCTCCTCATATCTTTCATAATCATTAAAAA
>JAWWLR010000166.1:6901225-6915292 GCA_035041075.1 Acraspis erinacei | reverse complement strand
GCTCTTGGTGGTTCGGAACCCACCTTAAACTGTAGGTCCCCCTCCCACCACCAAGAAAGTGTGTGGGGTGTGTGTAAAGGAATAGCGAAGAAGGTGCAAGAAAAATGTAAACCCTTAGGGGACACATTAGAAGCTTCTTCCATTAGTAATCTTATTTTATACTTGTACATCATTAATGGACAATGCAATATATGGAAGTCCAGGGTGGCCATTTTAATCAAAGAAAAAAATTCCCGGTCATTTTCTGGTTCACAAACATTCTTCACGATCAATTAAATTACAAAATTTGAACTCTAAAGCTAATTATTTTTCCATTTAGATTCGTGAAAAGTGAACAGCAAATTAAAACACTCAAGATGGAACTCTTAATTTTGAAACTTTCAAATTTGCAGTTTATACTTTTTTTCAATTAAAAAATTTTGTATTCGAATGCTCAATAACTTACACATATAAAATGGAAAGCACTAACGCCATCATTTGAATAATTTAAAATTAAATGCATTTAAACTGAAAAATTTAGAATTTTTAACTTTTATAAATTGTAGAGTTCAAAAATTCAGATTCAGTTTCAAAAACATAAACCCATGTTATCATTTTTAATGCTCTAAATTGAAAAATCAATCAATAAATTTAAAAATTATAGTGTCTTAACGAATTTTAAGCTACAAACATTACATGTTATTTCAGATTTTTTTAAATTAAAAATTATTATTAATACTTTTTCATTACTTCTAAATATCTTTTAAAATGATTCGACTTTCAAATAATTTTTCAGAATAAAGAATAATTTTCAATTTTCTTAGCAATCTTAAGAAAATGTTTTTATTCTTTTGAAACCTTTCACAATTCTTAAATGCTTATAAATTTTTTTCTTCAAAAATCTACATTTTGTTTTAAATTAGGCCATGTATATTTGCACCGGAATTTCGGTAAGAATTGCTGAATTTTCTCGGAATACACACTTTTTTTAAAATAATTTGAAATCATTTCAAGTTTTAAATTCACGTTGAATCATTTAAAAACCTCTAAATATCTCTAAAAATTACTTGAATTGTTCTGCAATTAATAAGTGTTCAGTTGTTATTTATACATCAAAATTCAACAATTTTACTTACGAATTAATCATTTTCTAAATATAAAAATTAAAATCTTTATGTTCAAAGTTTAAAAGCTTCTTGAAAATTCAAAGATTCAAGGCTTTCTATTTCAAACATTTCAGTTTTAAATTATTTACTTTTTCATACTTCAAGTATAGTTCATTTTTAAAAATAATTAATTAATTTATATTTACAGTTGATTAAGAAAAAACTTTTTATTATCCAAAAATTTCAGTTTGAAGCGCTTTTGATTTATAATTCATTAGGTCTTCCACGACTGCATTTAAAAATTCTGTAAATTAAAAATGTACGCTTAAAAATAAAAGTTTAAAATGGATAATTTTTGTAATGAAAAGATTTTCGAATCACGCATCATAAACTGAACGATATCGTAAGTAATGAAGATAAAACTTCAACTAATTATTTAAAAAATGGTTTATAATGGAACTTCGAAAGATTTTCCTGTTAAAATTGGTAAAATTTCCTATCAAAAAAGAAATTCACTGCTATTTCCCGGTCCATGTTTTTTTTTATTTCCGTGTCCCTTGCGTCGGTGACTAAATAATTTAATGATTACATAAAAAGACAAAACTTATGTATATATATACTTTTTATTCATGATTCTTTACACGATAATCAGACAAATAACAGTGTTCGCAAAATACTGTACTGTCTGCATTTATCGTGAGGCAATAACAAAAAAAAAACCTTTTGCGAAACGCGTATTTCTCTATCAAGATTTACTAGACTGTAGAAAATAAATTGGGTTATTAAGCAAATACAGACAGTCACAGGTACTCGCGGTACTTTATAGTTTATATTTTATCGTAATAGTAATAGGTACTACACGCTAGATTCACGTAGACGCAGGCATTCTCTTAAACATTACGTGTATCTTTCTTTCATATTTTTTTAGGTAACGTTTTCTTTCCTGTATGTATAATTTATATATTTACTATAATCTTTGCTTCTTTGAGGGTGCGACAAATGTAAAATCCTCAAATTTTACATCCATCGCACACGTTTCGTACATTGCGTTTTACTTTCTGCTCTTCTATAGATTAGTTTGTAAGCTGGCAAGTGCCGAAATAGGCTGATGCACCGGTGACAAGTTGTTGAATAAAAATAAATTTACCAGAAGTAAAATACAAATTTTCAAATAAAGAGTCAATGTCCTCGTAAATGGTAGAAATTAAAAATGTACTGTAACCGGTTGCGTCATAATTCGACTCATTTTCACGACTTGCTCTCAAAGACGAATACTATTTATCAAAGAGGATTGTTGTTTTATTAAATATTAGATACTCTTTAGGCTTTTTTTCTGCACTGTACACTGTTTGCTCCTATATGACTGAAAAACTGGTCCTAAGTATAAAGCGTAACGATTTGCTAGCAATAATACTGAAACCCTTGATACCCAGCCGTGAAAATGAGTCCTTGTGGCTTATAATACTTGTACAGTTTCATACGTTACTTTTTTAGTAAATGTTTTTTTTCATTCAAAACATCAAAAGCGTTAATTAATTATACCTTTAAATCCTCTTATCGACGGACGAGATTGCTATGCATACGTTACAACAATAATTAATCTCTCGAAGCGAAGGTACATTAGCGTTAATACACAGCGTGATATACACATTCGGATACACTCACAATCAGTAGTATCCGGATATTATACAAAAATTCTAGAATATTTGTATATTATAGTTTGCACTTTTTATTTCTCTCTAAAAAAACTGATTAAATCAGGGCTGCTGAGACGAATCTCTCAAAAAACATTTAAGTACAATGCTTAAAATTAAAATCTTTTTATTTTAATTTCAAGTTGAAATTTAATTAAAATAAAAAGAAACGAATAAACTAAATCACTTTTTAAGTGCCTCTTTCAAGAAATACGATTGCCTTAAATGCGATTCCCTCCGCGTTTCAAAATCACCTCTCGAAAAAAAGTGCAAATCGCAAAAAGTGGCGTACTCTTGAGAGCGGAGGGTCTCGAGATTCAGCACTTAACACCTATACAATCTAAGATTCATGATATATTTTTATACATATATAAACGATATAAACAGTCAAGAAATAAATATTCGATTTTGCGCAGATAATATATAATAATGGTAATATGTAGTATTTTCTGGGGCTCGTTTGCAAAACGTAGATTGAAATGGACCAACATTTTGGCTTATTGCACCATTTAGAGTGTCCGAGTTCACTTTCTTGAAAATCTAAATGAAGTTTATAAATCTTTTTAGACACGCAGAAATTGGAAACAAAATTGTAGAAAATTTAGATCTTTAGATAATATTGGTGTCTTGAAAACAAGTGATTTGATTCCTCGTGCTCGTATTTTAATTGTAGACTTTTGAGATTTGAAGGATTTAAACATTTTCAAGAATGTTTGACCCATTAAGTGTTGTCCCATCAATATTCGTTTTACGAACGAACCCTTATAGTATCACAATAATAAATTAGACTCTTCAGATTCCAGGGTGTCTACTCAAATCCTGGAAAAAAATTCCTATCCTTTCAATTAATATGTATAATTCAGAAAGATTTCATAAATAATATTACATGATATTCTTACAAATATTAGCACCATCGATTAATGTAATAATTAAATAATAGGTACTAAAAACATAATTAATCATTTCATGATTTAAACCGTGTCAAATTTCTAATTTTCTATGTAAAAAAATTTCAACAAAATACATCAATTTTCAACTAAAAAGATCAGTTGCCAATTACAAATTAAATGAGTAAATTTTTAATTAAAAAATAGTTTTTAACTAAAAAAAATAATTTTCAAAAAAATTGTAATATTTTCAAACAAAGTGATGAGTTTTCAACAAAAATGATAAATCTTCAAATGGAATAGTTACATTTTAAATTAAATAAAAAACAACTAATTTTCCACAAAATAGTTTCGACTGGAATAGTTAAATTTACAGTAATTTTTGTTTTTATTTTTAATTAAAATAATGGTTCTTCAACTTAACAAATTATATTTTAACAAGAGAGTTTAACTTTCCACCAAATCATTAAATTTTCATTCAAAAAAGATGAATTTTAAACGAAAAATGTAGTAGTTGATATTTCAACGAACAGATTTTTCAGTCAAGAAAGAAAAAAATTGCAATCAAATATTAAATAAAAAAATCAACTAATTTTCAACAAAATAATTAAAAACAAAAATATAAATTTATTTTTACAAATAAAGAATAACTGTTATTCGACGTTACGTAGCAATTAAAACAAAAAATAAGCACGCTCTCGAAAAAGTTCCCTGACTTTAAAAGAAAGTTCCTGAGATTTCCAAGTTTTTTCAGGTATATAAAAATTCCCTGACAGTTCTAGGGTTTCCAGGTAGGGTAGACACCCTGTATTCTCTCAAATCTGCAATCAACGACGTTTTTCAAGATTTGTCATGTGGGTTACACAAGTGAGAAAAATGACGAAATGCACTAGCCGGCAGCAAAATATCTTTTGACAAAGTAGATCAAGAAACTAAAAACAGAACTGAAAATCTAATACAATTAGTTTTTTCTTCAGATCACATCTCCTTTCTTATTGATCATATCTCCTCACTTTTAATTTTAACAATTTATATTTGAAATCCGAAAAAAGAAGAAAATATTGAGAGTTGAAAGTCAGAATATGACAAGTTTCCAAATCAAGTAAATACATTTCTTAAAGTTGCTCAGCCGATTTTTCTCGTTTGCCTTAAATTCGCAATAAAAAAAGGCCCCTTACAATAATATGGCGGGTTCGTGGACAGTTGCTGATAATTGATACATCGATCGATGTTCGATAAAAGTGCGCACAACTAAACGCAACTTATTCTCTTTGGTAGACAGAATTTGCGCAAATTATAAATTCGAGTGCGAGTGTAAGCAATAACAATACTTTTGTACGAGTGTCTTTGATCATTGATCATTCTCTCGGTATAGAGTAATGATAATACGCCGCGCTCCACTGTGTCTCATAATAAAATAAAATTTGTTCTCTCTATTATATATGGTCAGATATCTCGTAGATATTGCACTAGCTTCGGTCAACCTTACATATATGTATTTATTTCGGCATATAGTGAATTAGTGATTGATGCTTCTATTATTAAATGTATTTCTAAAATTTATTCAATGGTATGTATGTGATGTAAACAAAAAAACAAAAATAAATAAAACAAAAGCACACTACTCAAATGAAAACTATCAAATTAATTTCTTTTAAATGTTTCAAATTGATCTGCGTGCGTGTGCGACTATGTTTGTGCATCTCATTTTTTTTGTGTGTTCCTCCTTGGAAGGCAGAGAGGTCTTTTCTTAGCATCCCTTGATTGCAACTGATGACAAACTAAAAAAGTAGACAATTTTAATATATATTAAATTACTATTAAAAGATAATAAATATTAAAATCGTCTGTAAGGTAGACTACTATTTCGACGGAGGTCTTGATCAACATTCTTCTAATCTTTAACTTACAACAATTATTTTGCGCATCTCTTTTTCTCCTTTTTCGCATTAAATATCTCTCTTTCAGATCGTTACTTACTAAATATTGCGTACTCGCATACGTAATATAAATTTCTCTTAATACGCAGATTTTCATCAACATCAAATCTATTACTTTGCTAACAAGTTATGTGTATAGACTGTACCTCTATCTTCTAGACATGAGTACGTAATAATGGCGACGTGATTCTACACGACGCAATAATTGTAACATTCAACATAAATCTTTTATCAATTAGCTAATAGAATATTAATCAGCGATACAAAAAATCACATCGATCAGAACAGCGGATTGTACTAGGACAGGGATAACGATTTTTCGCAATTCCTACGACTGACGTCGATTCTACTACTACAACGTAGAAATGTCCAATTTAAAAACTAACTCTCTCACGATTTTTATTCTACGAAATACGAGACTTATCGCTACGTATCTTCGCACACAGGTCTTTCACTTTTAGTTTTCCTCGACGATAAAAAATGATTTTAAAAGCAACGCTCACACTTTTTAAAGTTTTATTTTAAAAGTAAGACACAAGTCGTAGAAAGCTTTTTTTTACTCTTGCTTTCCTTCAATTTATAACTACGTTCTCGCGATAAACGAGTCTTCGAACGACGGATTCCACATCGTGCGTTTTACGCACATAAGGACGGCGTGCCGATTTTACATTCTCTCGGAAATTTGAAATCAAAATTGAAATTTAGGGTAAATTTATTCGAATCGATGTGAGTAGGACGGCAACGGATCGTCGAATTAGTCGTTCTTTCACAAGAAACGTGTGAATATGGTGCGGATTCAGTGTCGTTCGAACAGTCGTCGTTTTGATTTTTAAATGCGATTCATCATCGATTCACTCCCGCTCGACGGAGATACGTACGACAAATGATTTCCTTGACTTATACTCTTTAAGAATCACTACAGATCAAATCGTATTTCTGTTCAAAAATATCATTCTATTAATATAATATTCTATTCAAAATTTAATATTTTAAAGTGTCCAAGTTAGAATTCCAATTTAAAAACTCTTACATATTTATATATAAAGACTGCTTAATTTCAGAATAAACAAAAAAAAGCTTCTTTTATCAAATTAGAAAATCCTGAAAATTTCTGGACACACCTAAGAGTTCCTTCTGGCACGTGCCAATAATTTTTTCAACATATTTTTTAAACGCTGTATCTTTTGAACTAATTGATTTTTTTGTAACCTTAAGTTTTTGATTCTAATGAGGGATTACAAATTTCTTCAAAATGCACATTAAAATTTTGAAAATTTAAAAATGAACAAAATGACAGCGATTAAAAAAAATAAAAATCGGATTTTCTTCGAAAATTACGTGAGATAAGATAAAAGTTGAATAAGCAAAGTTGTTTCTCTTTACAGTTTAAATAATAATAATAAAATAAAAGGAACCATACCAATATTTTTACCTCGATCATTCATAATTTTCTTCGCTGACATCTAAATAAATAAATAAATAATCAAATCTCATATTATAACAATAAAATTTTAAATTATTGTTTATGAAGTGTTATGGTGCATTAAAAACTGAGTAAAACATTCTCATAAAACAATTGAATAAATTGAAAACAGTCTTTTATGGAGGTTTTTGTGTAGTAAAAAATGATATTTTGTCATTTGGGCCAACTGCAAAAATCCCAAAAAGTAAGAAAAGTAACTTTAATAGTTTATAGTATTATAATATTATAGTAATTATAGCGTTTGAAAATTTCAGAATAATAAAATTTCCGAATTATAAAGTATGCGACACTACAAAACTCCCGAAATTAAACAGTTAATATTTTTTGAAAATAAATATGATTTATTTCTTAAAAATACTAATGAAATATTTTGATCGAAGAAAAATATTTTTTGATGTTTAATTTTGTATTCAATATTTTTAAAAATAATTCATTATAGTATTTTAAATTAATAATTATGTAATATTATTCAAAATACTGTTTTAAATTTCTTTATTCAGTATTTTTATATTTCACCAATTTTATAACTTCGAGATTATTTTATTTAAAATACTCTCTTTTTCGGGAATTTTACAATGTCGAGAATTTGCATTTTTCGGGATTTTTCAGTCGTCTTGTTTTTTTCCCAAACAAAATTTTAGGTTGAAAATGGCTACGGCTCATCGTAAATAATTTTGAAAATTAAATAGTCTATTCCAATTGTCTTCTGTAAACTGAACTGTTTATTCTCAGAAAAATTGCCACCATTCGGTTCATTTTTAAGTTTTTTTCAACTTTTTCAGTGCATTTCTAGATACTTTAAAATTACTCACAAAAAAAGTTAATCAATCAGTTTAAAAATAGACTTTTAACATAAATGGCACCAATTTTTTTCAAAAACAAAATATTGAGAAAATTGTTTGCACTAGGTCCTAAAAAAACCCTAATGCCAACTGGAAACTTCAGACCAAGTTCCTTGCTTTTATAGCAAAATTTTCAACATTGTCAGCGAACCGCTTGGACACGTAACTTAAAAAGCTGTCAATATTATCAAATTAAGAATAAACGATTTGTTGCGCAGTAACTTTACAAGACTAATGATAAACCTAAGGGAACGATTCCTAACTAACAATGATAATTTTGTAGTTTTTGCACAGGTATCGTACGAGTACTTAACGTTACCGGTATTTTCTTTTTTTTTTTGAAAATTACGCGCTATCACCTGTTAGCTAAACATAGGCCGGACTAACCGTTTTTTGTATTCTCGCACGGTCGGTGGTATACATTATACGATATTATGCATATCAACGAAGTTACTGATTATTACATATTTAAGCCTCCTGCGTCTCGTGCGTCGGATTCCGACCTCTAATTGCTTTCTCGAGACTGACTAGATTTCACGCTTAAGTTTGTAAGTTAACGGAGGCCATTGGCTTCTAAGCCGTTTGATATTAGGTAGGTACGCGAATGAGACGAGTCCTGAGGACCCCGAAAGGCAATGGAGAGTAGTGTTCTAAAGAGTTTAAGTGCTCGGAGAAATTCTCACGAGCATGAGAATATGCTCGACCTTTATGTGCTTTGATAATTTAATGATCATTTATAACCATTTTGAATTAGGATTTGAACTATTGTATTTTATATCTTCATTAATCATTATCAAATTATTTTAATTACGTGGGAAAATGTATCGCTTGAAATTGGAAATGGCGCTTAATTTAAATGTTAAAAGAAGCCCAATTTCTACAAAAATGTAGATATAAAACCAACCATACACCTAGAAAATTAATAATATAAATAAAAACAAAATTTGTCTCTAAATATATATTTTAAACACTTTTTAGTTGAGTTTTCAAATAAAAAAAGGTATACTTTGAACTTAAGAAATGAATTTTCAACCCAAAAGATTAACTTCTTACCAAAAATGCTTATTTTCAACAAAGCACATGAATTTTCATCTAGAAAAGATCAGCTAAAAAAGATAGATTTATAAACCAAAACTAGAATCGTTCAATTTTCAATTAGAAAAGTAAATTAAACAAAAAAATTAAACAGAAAAGTAAATTAAAAAAGAGAGAATTTTCAACCCAAAAGATGAATTTTATGTAAAAAAAAACAAGCTTTAACTAAATATATTTCTTTCAACCAAAGAAATGAATTCTTGACCAGAATAGAATAATTAAATTTTCTATAAAACAGAACATTTTTTTAATGAGAATGATTATATTTCTATAAAAAATGGTAAATTTTCAACTAAAAAGATAAATTTTTTACAAAAAATAAAATACTTAAATTTTCAACAAAAAAGAAACGAATTTTCAACAAAATAGTTTAATTTTCAACCATATAGAATAATTAATTTTTCAGTAAAAACTTAATTTTCAATAAACTCAAAGTAAATTTTCAACGAAATAGTATAATTTTCCACCAACAAGAGTAAATTTCTATCAAAAAAGACAAATTTTCGAAACAAAAAATGAAACAGTTACATTGTCAGTTAAAAAAATTAATTTTAAATAACGAAAAACTAATTTTTAACAAAAAAGATCATTTTTCAACCAATAAGATGAATTTGCTACCAAAATAGATGAATTTTTAAAACTTTACGTGAATTTTCAACCAAATATTTGAGCTTTTAAAAGGAATTTTCAAATCAAAAGAGGAAATAGACACCAAGAAGCTTAAATCTTCTCCAAAAAAATCAAATTTTCAATAAAATACAGGAACTTTAAAACAAATATTTGAATTTTCAACTTAAGTAGATAGACTTTGAATCAAACATGGGCGAGTTAAATTTTCAGTTAAAAAAAATTAATTTTTAACTAGAATACATCATTTTGAAGAAAAGAATTAAATTTTGAGCAAAAAAAAGGCTTGTCAACTAAAAAAATGATATTTCCACCAAAAAGGATTATAATTTTATACCAAAAAAATAGTTTGAATCCTCAATCAAAAAAGTATAAATTCCCACCAAATCGTTGCGGGTTTTAACCACAATAATAAAATTAACTTTAACTTTAGTTTTTCAAAAATGTCCTAACTCTGTCAGGATTTACCTGACCTTCTGTAGTTACCTGATCTGTAGCAAATCTGTAATTTAAAGAAATAAATGTTGATTTCACTCAAGAATGTTTTTTGTAAAAATATATGTAGTAATTATGATATATATTTGTATAGACAATAAATATGTACTTTAAATCCTCGTAAATTTTCTATTCGAGCTTAAATGCTGAGCATATTCTCGAGAGCATTTGCTCAACATAAATTCTGGGACATTTAAGAACTCTAATGGAGAGAATCACGGAGAGAGACCATTAAGTCGAGGGGATTTATAAACAATATCTCCAAAAAACGATAATTAACCTATCCCTAAAGTATTTGCTAAATCCTAAGATGTAGGCTTGCATTCTCACATCTAAAGTCATCTCGTTGAAGAAATCCAGATGAAATTCCTACTTGGGTTCAGATTTCACGGTTTTCCCAAGGGGTTTCCACCTGGATTCAAGTTGGTCCCACCTGAATTTTTTCAACCGAAAGTATTATAGAAACACGTCCTAAAGCTAGAAGACGACTTTCAGATGCACTGATGCTGGATTCCTCCGAATCCACCCTGACTATCAAATTTACTTTGATCGACTAGACGGTTCTCTCGATAAAAAAAAGGGACAACGAGCATCGAGAAGAGAATTAAAGATATTTTCTGCCCTGGAGATCTATCCAGGACAAAAAGTATCCTGGAAATATGATTGCTGCTTTGAAGACGGAAAACTTTCAAACGCAGAAAGTATTTGGTCTGCATTCGAGAAACGATTGGGCGAATCGTCTCTGAATATCTGCAAGAATTTAAATTTACTCGAATTTCATCAAGTCTCAGGGTACAATTCTGGGTTTCAAGTCCTGCACAGGCTGGAAGCTCAGAACGACCTCGAGAATCTTTTGCTGATAATTGATAAAGCTATGGACGCCTTTGTACGCTAAATTAATTAAGAGTATCTAAACAATCATCACGACACTGAATTACGGTTCCTCTTGTTTTTTGTTTTTATTTTAATCCACGTATCTCGCTTTGGCTCCTCTTGATACATTTTGGGGCTTTGATGTCGCAAGAGGGCCGGTGGGAAATACTTGAGATGTTTGTACTCCGGTCCGCGGGAGTTTAATTTATATTATCCCTATCATGATAATCAAAATGCGAGATTTAAGCGGATTCAGAATTGATTGCGACTTGTTCGTTTTCGAGTCTACCAAGACGAACAAGTCACTACTCATAGATTTCAAGAATTAGCCTAGAAATTAAATTTAACGTTTTGTTTTCTTAGGTACGACACTTAAGTAATGTGCGAACGTGCGTGAACGCCTTGCGTTGGTAGCACGACTAGAAAAACAAGGTTTGGAAGAATTTTCTTTTTTTTTCTTTTCTTCTTTTGCTTGGTGAGACGAAAATTTGGTCGAAACCTAGACACTGGACGTTCCGCACATGCGCTGATTAACATTCGGTAGTAAGATTGCAATTCGAAGCCTTAATACACCTAACTAGAGACAACGCTTATTAGTAATTATATCGTGGAAGGTGCATCGATTTCCTTATCGATTTGCGGTTTAGCGATTTTTAACAAATAGGTATATGCACTCTATATCTTACCCTAGACTTAAGCGCATTGACGCGCTCAATTCAACCGAATGCTGCATTTAGGCGTATGCTAAAATAATTTAAATATATTCATTTCCTGTGCTATATTTGTATTATATTATAGACTCTCTGATAGGGGCCACCTGTGGCCCTGCGTCGCATTCTAATATATACGCTTAATATCTTTTTTTCTTAGTCAAAACTCTGAGCTTCCGCGACGAGAGCATCCTGATTATCTCGCTGCGAAAAATCAAGAGTCTGCGCAAATATGAAACGCTCGAGACGTTCACCATTCAAGTGTTTCTTTTCTTTTTCTTTTGCGCATTTATCGAAATTTCTAGTAAAACTAGTTCTAAGTACTAGCACCGATTTTCTCGGCGCGTTCACGGTCGACCCGTTAAAGAAAAAGAAAAAAGAAAAAGAGGGGAAAAAATAGACGCGATTTGCGAGAAAACGAGCGAGAGGTTTCCTTCCTTCGTTTCCAGAGATTTCTTTGCGAGTTTCGTTGTAATCGCCCAGCGATTTGCGCAAATCTTGAGTATTATTGTTTGAACGGAAAAGAAGGACGTCTCTGGTTGACCGAAATCGAGTCAATTGCGAATAGAATCAAGACTCCTGCTCGATTACTCGCAAGGTTCGCTCGACTTGAAAAATCGCGTCAAGTACCGGAAAAAGTATCACGCTTCAGGTATAAAATCTGGTTCCTCCTTTTATCCAATTTGTGCGACAATGCACTTTGCGTATTGTGGTAATAACAATCTTAGTAACTCTTTAACTTTCTTGTAAACAACAAACAGGGAAACAGCAGAAAAAACGAAAATTTCATCGAGTCCTTTGACTCTGATCACGAGGCAAGTGTCACCTTGGCGCGTCGAGGCTCCATCGAGTTGTAGCTTGAAAAGATACGTTCGACGGCCCTTCAAGGTAGCGTTTTTTTTGTTTTTTTTTTCTTAAGAAATTGTTACCTTTGTGCCAGGGAGTTCTATCATCCTGAATGATTTTCACTCCGTAGGTACGCTCGTAAGAAATGAGCAGACTGGAGAAAATAGGCGATAGATTTGCTTCAATTCAAAAACCTTTCTTAGATTTATTGCACCAAGAATCTGGTGGGGTTGAAGTCCTTGTTCACGAATGAGAAGCCCTTGAACTCTTCCTGGTTTATGCAAGGAACGATGTCGTGGTTCACAGGCGTCAGTTCTGGCGTTTCCCGTGTAAACTCGGTGTCGAAATTCACGGCGTCTTTCTTGCTTTTCTGTAAAATGAGAAGGAGAAATTTTATTTTATTTCGGTTCGTTTTGGGAAGAAGAAAGAATAGAGGTGAAGTTCAACCAAAAAACAACAACAAAAAACGAATTTTCAATTCAAATGGACGAATTTTTAAAAAGAACAGTTGAATTTTCTACAGAAAAGATTACTTTTGAACAAACTGGTTGAATTTGGAATAAAACAGTTGCATATTTGTATTTTCAACCTAAAAATATGAATTCTCAACCAAAAGTGTAGTAATTAATATTTCTAAAAATAGATGAATCGATGTTATTTAAACTCAAGAAGATTTTTGTTTTATATAAAAAAAAAAAGAATTAATCCACAAAATAATTGAATCCTCAGATGAAAGAGGTAAACAGTTCAACAAAACAGTTGAATTTTCAACTAAAAAGCATTTTTCAGTAAAAAAAAATAGGCAATAAATTGTTGAATTATCACGCCAAAAAAGATGAATATTTTACAAAAAATAGTTGAATTGTTAAACAAAAAGGAAAGCTTTTTAAAAAATTTGATATATTTTCAAACAGAGAATAAAGTTGTTTGTCAGAATAGATGAATTTTCAGTCGAAAATATATTAGTTTACACTTTTCAACAAAGAAAAATGTCCTTTCAAGCAAAAATAGTTGGATTTTCCTATTGGATTCTATTAATTTAGTTTGCATTTAAGACTGTGAAGCATGCGATAAATGAAAAGAAATTTTAATTCACTTTTAATACTTTAAAAATATTTCTCAAATTATTTCTTTCTAGATCACTTAGAAAAATACTTTTAACAACTCGGGGTTCTGTACTGAAAAGAATACACCACAAGAAAAAATGATGAGAATAAGGAACCAAAATCTATTTACTGACAAAACTACGTTTAAAAAATATAAACATGATCATTTTGCAATTCACTTGTTCATCTAATTTACAATTTTGATCTTCTTGAATTTTTATCAGTAGAAAGTACTGAAATTTTCCAAAAGATTTTCTCAAAGGAGGGTGTAGGTAATTTATGCATAAATTTTGCGTGCGAATCATAAAAAAATGGCATTTTATACTTAAGGTTTTTAGGCGTTTTTTAGGGTAAGATTTTTTTGGTTCTAAGAGAAGGATCCTG
>JAWWLR010000166.1:6868744-6882103 GCA_035041075.1 Acraspis erinacei | reverse complement strand
CTGCCCCTCACTCCTGTAAAAAATCGTAACAATATATTTCTACCCCCATCCCCTCATACTGTGCATAATTTTTAGTTTTCAGAAATGTTTTGCTAGTTATTGCTAGTAGAATTAGAAAATGTGTCCGAGAACTACATTTTCAAAATTCCCTGATTTTTCCTTGATCATTAATATTAAAATATCAGCATCTTAATCTTGTAATATTTTTAACATAGAATCTTTTATAAACGAAATAAATCAGTTTTTCAGGTACAAATTTAAAATTTACAATGAATAATAATTTTTACTAAAAAATTGCATTTTGATTAAAAAATGTTGTCTACTAAAAAAACTGAATTTTTAAATCAAAAAGATAAATTAAAAACAATAGTTTAATTTTATGTTAAAAAAAGGTTTCAGATGCTTTTTCACAATCAAAATATGCATTTTTAAACAAGAAATAAGTTTCTACGAAAAAAAGACGAATTTTTAACCAATAAGGATAATTTTTAAGAAAATTGTTGAATTCTTTACCAAAGAGTTGCATTTTTAACCAAAAATATGTAATTTTCCTTAAAACAGATCCATTTTTATGAAAAAAAATTCAAAAAAATAGTTGAAATTTCATCTAAAAAAGATTCCAGTTGACTTTTCAAGATCAAAATATGATTTTTCAAACAAAAAATAGGTTTTGACGAAAAATATGAATTTTAAATCCAAAAAGACGAATTTTTTTCAACCAAAGAGGATGAATTTTTAACAAAATAGTTTAATTCTCTAGCAAATAGTTACATTAATAATTTTATCCAAGAAAGATGAAATCTGTACTAAAACAGATGAATTTTCAATAAAAAACTACACTTTTTTTTAAAGTTAAAATTACATCCAGAAAAGATTTCAGTTCATTTGTTAACACCAAAATATAAATTTTCTACGAAATATTAAAATTTTAAACAAAACAGCAGAATTTTCAACAAAGAAGTATGATCTTTCAACCTTTTATCAATCTAACAGTTGCTTTTTGATTCAAGAAAATGAAATTTCTTCTAAAACATATTCCACTTCACTTTCCAACACAAAAATAAGAATTGTAAATAAAAAGTTATTTTTCTTCTAAATAGTGGAATTTTTATCAAAGAAGTATAAGTTTTTAACAAGACAAATTATCCAAAAAAGAGTGGAATTTTCATTCAAAAAGATTTTAATTGACTTTTCAACACAAAAATATGAATTTTAAACAAAAAATAAATTTTCTAGGAAATAGTTTAATTTTCAAAAAAACATTTGCATTTTTCCAAGAGAGATGCAATTTTTATACTAAAGAAGATGAAGTTTTAAATCAAAAAGACAAACTTTCAGAAAAAATAGATTTCATCCAAAAAGAGCTGAGTTTTTAACCCAAAAAGACGAATTTTTAACAAAACAGTTGAATTTGCAGCCGAAAAGGATGCATTTTAGAGAAAATTGTTAAATTTCCAACCAAATAATAAAATTCATAACTAAAAAGATAATCTTCAGGAGAAAGTTTTTGCGAATTTGCAAAAATGACCCCTCCGCCCTTCGGTCACAAATCTTAATAAATTTTCTCGACCCCCGCCCCCTTTATTCTGTTACGTAATTTAGGTACAGTCCCTAATATATAATTAATGAATAAATAAAGCGATTCCAATCTACTTCTTATAACATTTATTTCTCTCTAGAACAAGGATTATTACTAGATGAGTAGTATTTACAAAATTTAGTGAAAATATAAATAAATACGGTAAGGAAATACATGAATTTTTTTTATTTAAGGGGAGGAAAGCAGATAATTTAAGTGTTTGAAATATACACCGCAAAGGGTGGCCAATTTTTTTGTACTATAATTCTTGGTCTAGAATATAATTATACTCTGTGTCGAAAAGAGATTGCATAATATTTTTCCAAATGACTCAGGCCGTTGGAAACTTATTCACGATTATATTAAAAAGTCCGACAACAAATTTTGACAAGTAAACAATATTTATCCGATCCAAAAAAGTGGTATAACGATAAATCTCGAAAATATCGAAATCTTTGCTGTTGAAAACTGGATTGGCTTTTTATTACTGAACGTTTTTTTTATATTTGAAATTTGAAATTTTATTAAAATATATTCGATTTTTCAGGTTCATAATTTTTTTTAAATATGATTATAGTTCGAACCAGATTTTCCATATTAGAATAATTGAATATTATGTTACTATATTTCGACAAAAATCGGTTTGAAATAAAAATGATTAAATTTCAAAGAATATGTTAGTTTAAAAAAATATAAAATTGACATTTTTATTTAAAAAAAGCATACGGTTTTTCATATTATCATTCACAATTTCGCGTTTTTCATCGGAACTTGGTATAAATTTCAAAGAAGATTTTCCATTTTTCTGCAATTTTAGGTTATGTTGAATGGTTACAATTTTGGTATAAAACATGCTTTATTAAAAAATCGTCTATTTTAAACAAAAATAGACTAGTCCCAAATTAGTATTTTTAAACACGAATTATAACATAAAATCATCTGGATTCCCATTTCAACAATTTCAGGTTATGTTGGCACCGAAATTTTGTATTACTATTAATTTTATTTGTTTAATTACAACATTTTGCGTAACTAACGAAAACAATGATCGCTCGTTCTCATAATCAACAATATTTTCTGTATTAAAAATACCATAATTGATAATTAATTCTTGACATTTACAAGCATAATTAAATATTTCGTTTCAAAATATTTGTAATTACGTCCTTAGTACAATTGATACTTTCAATGTAAATTTGAAACTCAAATAAAAAGTAGTTCAAGTTGGAGCGCATAAAATATTTCACATTTCAAGAATATTTAATTTGTATAGATTCAGCGTAAAAATATGTTTTCTAATCTCAAATATAGTTTAGTGTGAAATCGCTCAAATAAAAATGTATTCATTTTTTAAGTTAGAACATTTAACTTTCAGTTTATCAACTTGAAGTATTCCATTTTTAAATGTTTCAAATTTATACACTTCAGTTGAAAAGAATTTTTGTTTACTCGAATCTAGTTATCAGCACTTAAAATTTGTTGCACTTATATAGATATATTTGTTTTACGATATATATTTTCATTTTGTACTATATTTATTTACAAATAATGTATTTAAATGCTGTAATATTTTCAGAGAATTTCCTACGTAATTCGAATAATGAGTTATATCGCATATTTAAAAAGAAAAAGGGAAAAAGGGGGATTTGAAAGAAGGGAAATCACAGAGAAATTAGAGAAAGATTTTAATCCCTGCATTTTTTACTTTTACTTCGTTACCATAAGGACATAAAATTAAAAAGTAACTCAAACAATTTACATTTTTTAGATTTGCCCATTTTTTAAAACTCTTTTTACAATATTTCAATCTCATTTTCTTCTCCCAAACAAAAAATTGATATAAATCTAAAATTTTGAAAATTGTTGAACGACTTACAATTTCAAATAGAAAAATTTTGCAAGTTTTGATTGTAGAATTTGGAATATTCCCTGCTCTAGAGTGATTTGTACTGTTGTTCATTTAGATCTACTTTGCAAGCCAAAACAAACTTTTAAGAGAAGAAAAAATGCTACATGAGAACAATAATCAGATAAAATTAGGCCGAAAAAAGTTTTAATTGCGTTCATTACAGCAATTACCAAACCCATTTTGTTCAGAAAACATTTTAATAATTTAATAGGTATTTAGAAAATTCAATATCTTTTCTATAACTGCTTTTATTTTTGAATTTATTTTAAATTAAAAAATATAGCCTTGCAACTAAAAGTAGGAAAAACAGAGACTGGGTTCTGAGGCCTCTAGTTTATTATTTAAAACTCCCGTGGAAGTAAAATGTCTCCAATAAATGTATCTACTCTTTTTACGGAAATTTACCTAATTCTCAACTTTAAATAAGATTCAAGTATTCTGGAATAAAAAACTTTTTACTGACATTAAGACTGCTCAAATAAATAAATTCAAATGAGTTTATCCCATACCAATTCATATTCAATTCCTAGAATTAAAATACAAACCTCGGACTCACTTTAGGAATCGAAAATAGTGTAAATAGTGTCACAAATGTTAAAAAATAGTGTCCAGACAGTGTCATAACATTTGTCAAGAATTAAAAATGAACTGTCCGAATCCATTTCACATGAGCAGGCTTTACACTTGAAGTTGCAGAATTTCTTGAGGACAAAATATGTTGTTTTTTTAGAGGAATTTATGCGATCTTTCGTTTTGCGATTTTGGGGGAAAAAAGTTATAAAAAGTTATGTGCATTTGAATTTTTTAACTTCTTTCCAAATCCGCGAGAAAAATGTCACACTTAAAAAAATTTCTTTTGTTGAATTTGTACTAAGTTATAAGGAAAATATCTTGTGAGTTTTATGCGGGCTAAATAACTTTTTTGGCCAGGAGAATCTTTTTTTCATAAAATTGAAGTTTTCCATTTTTCTTGCAAACAATAACAGATACGAAAAAATGTTTAAAGAATAGTTTGGACAGTTAAAAAAGTTATGCACAAATGTCTTTTACTGATTTATGATATCTTGCACCATTTCCAAGAAAATAAAGATTTCAATATTTCTTGCGGAAAACGGCAGTCGCAGCAGCGAAGCCAATTCTTTTAACTGAACGAATCTGTTATTAACTATATTATAAATTGCTGTTCTGTGCACAGTTACAAATTAAGAGCAAGTATGTTGTCTGATATTTAAATTTATTCTTTAAGTTTAAATAAAGTTTAAAGTTAAACCTAAATTTACATAAAGAAATTAAATTATAACAGATTGATAGAAAAAGTGAATAAAGACATTTTTTAATTTTAATTGTTCATTTATACATATAATTTGAAGAAAAGAAGTTGAAGAACTGGAAAAATATTAGCAATTTCTGCAAACAGGGGCAAACTCCACCGTTTTTTATTTTTTTTGAAAAATATTTTTTACACAATTTTGTTTGTATAAACAAGATGTACTATAAGTTTGATGCGGGCTAAACAATCTTTTTTCCTTCATAAATAAACTCACAAGGATATTTTCCGTATGATAGTACAAATTTAACAAAAAATTGACCAAAAATATAAGTGTGGGTTTTTTGAGAAAATCGAATTTTAATATTTTTAGAAAAATCGTCGCCATTTTCTGACGGATCTCGAAAGAAGATAATAAACTCTACTAGAAAGTGAAAAGAAATCTTAAATGTCCTAATTAGGTGAAAAGTTATATAATTTTAAAGAAAAAATTCAGATTTTTGGAAAACAAAGCAACACGCTCAAATACGCATAACTTCGTAAACAAATTTTGTTCACAAATCGCAAAAACAAGTATCGCCTAATTTCCTCTAAAAAACAACATATTTCTTCCCCGACAGATTCTGTTACTTCAAGTTTATTTGAAATATTCTAATTCCCTCTATAAATTATAAAGATACCCATTTATTTATCGTAGTATTTTCTCATTTTTCCACTTGCGAACTGAATTAACAGAACCCAATAAAAGTTCATCTTCTTTGGTTAAAAATAAAACTGTCTGGTTTAAAAACTAATCTGTTTGGATTGAAAATTAAATTTTTTCTTGAAGAATCACAATTTGGGGTTAAAAATCCAACAGTTTTGTAGAAAATTCCTAGTTTCGGTTCGAAAATTCAACAATTTGGTCAAAAATTTAAATAATTGGTTTAATATTCATATATATTGTTGAAAATAACGTATTTTTTTTGGTAGAAACATATTTTTTTTTGCTAAAAATCTAGTATTTTGTTGAGAATTCGTCATTGTTGGTTAAATTCGACTGTTTCTTTTAAATTTATTTTTGTTGAAATATTCAATATTAAATTTTTCAAAGAAAATTCATCTTTTCAGGTTGAAAATACAACTCTTTGGTTAAAAGTTGAACTACTTTATAAAAATTACACTTTTTTGGTTGAAGATTCATAATTTTAGTTGAAAATTCTTTGTTTTTGGTTAAAAAGTGATTTCTTAAATGAAAATTTAACAGTTTTGGTATAAAATTCAACTACTTAGGAAAAAAATAAACTATCTTGTATAAAATTCGTCTATTTATTGAAAATTAATTTTTCTCAATGAAAATTTGACTGCTACGCTTTTGGTAAAAAAATTATGTTTTACGGTTTAAAAACTCAACTATTTAGTTGAAAAAAATTAGAAAAGAAAAAAGTATTATCTAAAAATTAATTAAATAAAAAGTGGATTCACTTGTACTTGTTGAAAATTCAACTATGTTGGTTAAAATTGCATTTACTTTGTTGAGGAATTCATCTTTTCCGGTAGAAAATTAAGCTTCTTTGTTTAAAATTCAACTATTTGGTAAAAAATTATGTTTTTTGTGAAGAATTCTTTTTGGGCTGAAAATTAATCTTTTTATTTGAAAATTTAACTATTTGTTTGAATATTCAACTGTAGAAGTACATAGAAGTACATAGAAAAATTTCCATTGGTACCGGCGAATTTATTATAAATAATGTTTTTTTAGTTTCTAGGAATTCAATTAATATTGTAAGATATTCTTAAATATGTAGATAGATGAATTTTCTACCAAAAACCCGATTTAAAAAACGACATTACTTCTCAATCAAACAGTTCAACTTTCAACTTAAAAAGATCAATTTCCAAACAAATAGCTCAATTTTGAACTAAGAAAGATCAGTTCTCAACCACAAATTGAATAATTACATTTTCAGTAAAAAAAATTATTTTCCACAAAAAAACATATTTATTTTTCATATAAATTTAATTTAACTTTTAACCAAATAGTTTTATTTTTAACCAAAAAGATTGCTTAATTACTAAAAATTTCAACATTAAATTACAATATTTGAATTTTTAAGTAAAAACATGAATTTTTCAAACAAATTATTTGATACATTTTGATACCAAAGCATAAAAAATACAATGAACAGATGAATTTTGAACTGAAATTATAAATCATTTACTGAAATATCCGATTTTTCACCAAAGAGATGAATTTTCAACAAATAAGATTAATGTTCAGACTAATTTCTTTTTAATAGTTAAATTTTCAAACAAAGTGATGAATTTTCAACTAAAATAATGAATCTTCAACTGGAATAGTTAAATTTTGCAACCCAAAACATAAATTTTCAACTAAAAAGTGAGTGTTTAACTATAACCATTAAATTTCTAACAAAAAAGTTCATTTCCCACTCAGAAGATTAAGTTCAAACAAAAAAGTCCAACTTTTTGACAAAATAGTTAAAGTTGCAATTGGAATAGTTAAAGTGTCAGTGAAAAAATTCATTTTCGGCCAAAGACAAAAAGGAATTTTCAACAGAATAGCTCATTTTCAACGAAGGAGATGATTTTTCAATTAAAATTATACATCTTTAACAACCACAAATTAAGTTTTAACAAAAGAGTATTTCGCAACCTAGTAGTTAATTTTTCATTGCAAAAAGAGTAGCAGTTAATATTCCAATCAAGGAAGAATAAAATTATTAATAAAAAAACAATCGAATTCTATCAGAAAGACCGAATTTTCAACAAAATACTTGAATTTTCAACAAGAACCGTTCAATTTTTTACCCAAAACAGAATAGTTTAATTTTCAGTTAGAAAAATTGATTTAAAAAAAAACAAAAAAAAACGAATTAAATAAATATATTTCAATAAAGTAATATAATGCTAATTAAAAAAATGAAGCATCATTGTTATTCTATTTAATACTATAATTTTTAAAAAAATTAAGCAAGTCCCTCGAAAAAATTCCCTGACATTTCCAGGGTTTTCCAGGTATATAAAAATTGCCTGGCAATTCCAGGATTTCTAGGTAGGGTAGACAACCTCGTAAAAAATCTTTTTCGGTTGAAAATTCATATTTTTAAATTTGAAAATAGTGTCTTTAGTGCAATTTTTTCTCTCTCTCGAAATAGTAGCAAAAATAGTGTCATCGCTTGAAACAAGTGTCAAATATTGTCACTACTGTGGTGAGTCCGAGGCTTGAAACTATATTATTAGAATCTAGTGGAATCAAAGTCATTTAAACTAGTTTTATTTGTCTCTCGTCTCTTTCGCAATTTCTGACTCATGATTCAGAGACGTAAAAACCCACTTTTCAATCTTTCGGAATATCGAGGAATTTTAACGATTGACATTCGCTGAATTGACTCGCGGAAGAAAGGCAAAGCATGCACGCCCCAAGAAACTGATTATAACGGCAGTTAATACCGTTTTAAGAGTATGTGAATGTAAACCAAATGAGTCATACATGCAACCTGAGAAACTAAAACCCAAACCCAAGGATTCGGTATATAAACACCAGGAGGATCAAGGTCAAGATCAAGATCAATAATTAAAATTTTTTAATAGTGAGTTAGAACCCAGGAAGAAAAAAAAACACGTGCATCATATACCGAATCAAGCATGCAATGTCAATGTCCCTTTTTTTTAGACTGTCCGTTTAATTTGTAGAACTGCGAGTGAGCCCTTGCATTCTGTAATCCACGGAAATTTTGCACCAATCCCAAGGAGTAGCGTGGAAAAAGATACTTGACCAGTAAGCATGAGTTACGTACCATATAAATTCGCGGCAGTGGGAGCAGAATGTAGGCTGTCTCAAGAAAGTAGCCATAAACTTATGACCATTGACTTGATGAACCCTTCTTCGCATCGCCCCTCGACGACGATTAAAACCCTGACGTTCTTTGAATTCACGTCGGGGTTCTTTTCCGCCGACCTGGCCACGGACATCTCCACCTCCAACTCCGTCTCCGTCGCCTGCACCACATCCTGGTTGTTGTCCTGCAAGAAATTCAGGAAGTTATATATGTATATATATATTTTTTTTTTGAAAATACAAAGTTTTTTTCTTTCAGACTTGCAGTCTAAGTTTGAATCAGTGAAAAGTGACTGATTCGAAATCAATTTTGACTAATTAAAAAAATGCGGATTCGACAACGGGCGAATCAGTCGAAAGTTACATTTTAAATCAGTCAATTTAACTCACTGATTAAATAGGTAATTTTAAATTATTCAAGTTGTTGAATATTGATCTAAAAAGGGTCAATTTTACATAAAAAAATCGAAATACTTAATTTTTTAACACACAAAATTAACTTTCAAGACAAAGAAAAATCATTTTCAACAAAATAGTTAAATATTCAAATATTCAACAAAAGAGATGATCATTAAAATAAAATGATGAATCTTGAACAAAAAGTATAAATGTTTAACAAAGAAGTTTAACTTTCAACCAAGTAGTAAAATTTTGTTTAAAAAGAATTTTCAAGAAATTACATGACTTTTTAACGAAAAAGTTGGACTTTCAACTAAAAAGGTTAATTTTGAAAGAAACATAAGTGTTACTAACTTAAACGAAGAGTCATTTCTCAAAATATTATATTTGTATCAAAGCAGTTCAACTTGAAATCTAGCCTAATTGAATAAAAAAAAATTCTCCGACAAAAAGATTGATTTTCTACCAAAAAAGATGAACCTTCCAGATAAATCTTCAAACAAATAGTTGAATTTGCAAGTAAAAAACAAAACAATTTTCAACCAAAAAATGAATAGTTAAATTTTCAATTAACAAAATTATTGTTCAACCATAGGAAAAAACAAATTAAATTTTCAACCGAAGAGATGAATTTTTAAGTAAAATAATGAATCTTCGAGCAAACAAAATAAATTTGTAACAAATTTCTTCAATCAAGAAGTAAAATTATCGATAAAAAAGATGAATTTTTAATAATTAATATAATAGTTGATATTTTAACTAAAAATATTAAAATTTTTATTTAAAACCAGTCCATATTTCAACCATAAAAAAATAATTAAATTTTCAACCGAAGAGCTGAATTTTTGAGTAAAATCTGAATCTTCGACCAAAAACATACATTTTTAACAAAGTTGTTCTATCAACTAGTACAATTTTGAAGAAAAAAAATGAACTTTTAGCAAAAAATATAACAGTTCATATTTTAACCAACAAGATTTTAATTCGAAATTTAAAATAATTAAATTTGATCAACAAGATGAATTTTCTGCGAAAAGATTTATTTTCTACCAATAAAGACGAATTTTCAACAAAATTCATGAAGTTTCAAATAAATTGTTGAATTTTAAACTGGAAAATTGAATTTACAACAAAAAATGGAACAGATCAATTTTTATTTAAAAAATAATTTTCACCTAAAAAGACAAGAATTTTTAACAAAGTATTTAAATTATTAACCACAGAAATAGTTTTTTTTTTAATAATGAATTATTGACAAAAAAGAAAATGAATTATCGATGAAATAGTTGAATGCTCAACCTAATAGTTGAATTTTTATACAGAAAAAAATATCAGTTTTAAACCAAAATCAAATTTCAATCAGCAAAATTAATTTTCATGGAAAATAACGAATTTTGAATAAAATAGTTTAATTTAAAACCGAAAAGGCAAATTCTTAACCAAAATAATAAATCATTACCAAAAAAGTTCAATTTTAAACCAATTTTTTGAATTTTTAATTATAAAAATAAATATGAATTCTCGACAAAAAATATAATAGTTGATATTTAAGCACAAAAATATTTTTATTATAAATCAAAAACCGGCATATTCAACCAAAAAGATTAATTTTAAACCAAGAAAATGTACCTTCTAATAGTAAAGACAAATTGATTAAATAAATAACGGCGTCTGACTGAATCATTAATTTTGAATTATCTGAACAAAATAATTTGTTAATTTCGCAATCAGTAAGTTTCACTAATTAAATCAGTTATTTTGTTTGATCTAAATAGTACACTTTAATGTGTTAAAATAGTCTTGAATAATTTAATGAGTCAAATTTTCTCTGATTTAAATTTCGAGTGTGAGAACTTTCTACTAAAAATGTTTTCAGGTTGTCAACCAAAAAGATTATTTGAAATTCCTTGTAATTTCCATGTTTCTACAGGGCAATGTTTAATTTTTCTCATTTTGAATTATAATTATCTTTTTTATTATTAAATTTATTATTAAAATTAAAAAGAATTAAAGAAATATTTCGAAGATTAAAAAATGTATTAAAAATATTTCAGAAAATTTTAAAGATTTCTGATTTCGAACAGGGACTTTTTAAAAAGAATGATAATTTTGAGTGGGAATATTAGATAATTTTGGGCCATCAGAAGTAAAATTATGTTTCAAAATTCCCGTCCCATGTCAAAAATTCTTTGTTCCAAGTCAAATAATAACTCTTTACGAAAATACCCTACTCTAAAATCTAAATTACCATTCTTCACGGAAATCCTCCTTTACATAGTTCAAATTCTAATTTTTTAAGGAAGTTTCTTGTTCGAAAGTAAAAATTATGATTCCTTAACAATATTCACAGTCTCAATGTCTGAATTATAATTTTTCGCGTAAATTCCCTGTCTCAAAGTATAAATACAATTCTTTATTAGAAATATGGTAACTCCCTTTTTCTAAAATTTGTAAGTGACAAGTTTTAAGTTTTAAATTAAAAATTATATTTCCTTACTGAGATGCAATGTCGCAGCCTGGAATTATAATTCTTTTAAAAAATTCCCTATCCCTGGTGAGAATTATGATTTTTCAGAAACCTTTTTTAATTGCATTTTAGTACATTCGGGAGAAAAATTTCGGTCATTGAATCACATTCCTGACCGTTTCCCGTTTTTTCCTCTGATAATGTAGATACCCTGGGTTTACATTAAAAGGCAAATAAACGTGGAAGCCATTAAATTAAAAATTAAGCCAATATACTTGAAAGATTTCCAATTTATCAACCAATAACAATAATTTTCTATTTTGAAATACTAAGTAACAAAAAAAAATTAAAAATTCGCAGTAATTGAAATATTAGAGCTGACAATTTCGAAAAAATTGTTATTTTCAAGATAACCTAGTATGAAAAGACGTAATTTTTTAATCACACAATTATGATTTGTACCACATATTGAAAGAAAAAAAGTTAAAAGGATTGACATTCGCTTAAACTATTAAAATTAAAAATATACCTTTTTAAGCAGAGTTTAATTAAAAATGTAGCTTCCTAATTTTAAGCATTTAACCTATTCTTCCTAAAAGAATTAAAATTAAATATAGATCTAGCAAATTCGGCTGTCTCCGTATTTGAATTCCCGTAAACTTAAAAAATATCCAATTTAATCATTATTAAAAATTAATTTAGAATTAATTTTTTAAAGCCTTATAAGCAATAGATTGAAAATCAGATACATCTTTTTGAAGAGTTATTGAGGCTGGAAACTTCAAAAGATGAAAACATTATGATATAAAAAGTGGAAAGAAAGATAAAATTGCTTTTTTGTCCAAAAGATCAAAATTTATCTCCACAAAACATTTCATAATTTCCAAATCTTTATTTTTTACAACGCAGTTCTAAATTTAAAAATAAAAGTTCATAGATTCATCGAAAATAAAACTGACTTAAAAGGCTAAATAATTCTAAATTTCTTTAACTTGAATATTTAGAAAAATTATGCAATCATCGTGGAAAAATTAAATTATACAAACCTTGATTATTCCGTTGTAAACCTATCTTAATACGCAGCTTCCCTTGCGGTTCAAGGTCGACCTGAAACAATATTTACAATAAAAAAAATAGAATACGAGAGTACAAAATTTTCCTACGACATCAGAATTAATAATATAACTAGATATTGATTAAAAATTAAACCTCACAAATTTTCAATTTCCAAAACTATCAAGAAATCTAAGGAAATGGAAAAATTATGGTACATCTTTGATTTTTTTCCGACATCTTAAAACCTAAAAATTTATTCACGAATAAGAAAATGAATTAATCTTGATATTAAAAGTAAATTGCCCTCCTTACCAAATGTATTGCATGCGGCATTGTAATTTTACCAACAGTTTCCTGTTGTATTCTGATGAATCTGCGAAAGCAGATCGCTAAAGCATAATTTCGGTGCGTATGAAACATATTTTACGAGAAACAAAAATTGTTATCAAAAACGTAAATACAATTCTTCATGTAATTGAATAAAAGGTTGCCGCTGTGGCAACTTTTCAACTATTAAAACAATTTTTATTCGTTCTCGACTGATGTTTTGATTGAAGAATAATAATTTTCTGAATTTGTTCACGGAGACTCTGATAATCACTGATAATTATCTGGAGAGTGACTTTTAAGTTGGAAACGTTTATTGACATAATCTTATCTTTTCCAAGAGTGTTCTAAAGTACTGTCTAGGGTTTAACAATCTTGAAATTATTTCATCTAAGGCCACAGAGTTGTGAGTCACATTTGTGCTTTTGGGGAAACAGCGTTGGAAAGCATTTACAAAATATAAAATCCAAGTTGCTGTAATAATTAATTTTCCGCAAGCTGTAAATGTATAAAC
>JAWWLR010000166.1:6838804-6865569 GCA_035041075.1 Acraspis erinacei | reverse complement strand
GAAATTCATATTTTTATTGTTGGTAAAAATGCAACTGTATGCTTGAAAATTAATCTATTTTAGTTTAGGATTCAAGTATTTTGTTGAAATTTTGTATTTTTTGGTTATATTCAACTGTTTTTTTTTAAGTTAGAATTAAAAATTTGAAAATGCACCTGTTTTGTAGAGCATTCGTTTGTTTGTTTTGAAAATTCAACAAATTGGTACAAAATTCAACTTATTTTATGTAAAATGGATATAATTTGTTCACAATTCATCCATTTTATTAAAATTTTTAACTATTTGGTTGACAATTCAGTTATTGTGGTAAAATTTCATCTGTTTTGGCTTGAAAATTCAACAATCTGCATCCAATGAACGAAGAAGTTCAAAAATATTTTTCAAGGAAAAGTAAGGAAATAGTGGCATTAGCAGATAATTGTGAGAACATAGTCGTTAGCTTAATATTTTTTCGAGACAGTAGCAAAATAGTGCCATCGGTAAATAAAAAACGTCCGATGCCTGTCCGTAAATGCAAAACTTGAGTTTTATTATCTACTTTCCCCCCCTAATTTTTAAACAAACAGAGCTAAAGAAAGACTCGATGCTAGTATCGTGGACGAAACTAATTTTGTAAAATACGTGTGTGTTACGTAAATAAGGAAACAATATTTTGTAGTGTCCTATAGGTCAAAGCCAAGCTTGTCAGTTTAGTGAAAAATGTCTAGAGTAATGCATACAAGTCAAAAGCTACAATTATAAATTGTAAAAGTGACTATATGTTTTCTGACAAAAGATTCAAAGTCTCGTAAATCAAGTATAGAAAATACAAAGACTTTTCAGAAATGTTTCAATGATTAAAGTTATTAGTTATTTTTTCTTCATTGTTCAGAATTTTTTAAAAGAATTTTCCTATTCAGATGATTTTTAACAAAAAATAATCACAAATAAATGTAAATAATAGAAGTTTTGGAGTTAATATTGATACAAAGATCTTGGACAACAATTCAAACCTACAAACTTTTATCAAAGCAATTTACCAAGTAACTGTATTATTATCTCATTCTTCTGTCTTATGCAACTAGCATTTGAAAGCATTATTTTACACTTGTGGCCGTTATAGTCACCAAGAGATAAAACATTAATAGACGAATAATAAAGCAATAAAAAAGGCCTGCATTTAGAATTGGAAATTTAGACAGCAGAAGCTAAATTACAATTGTATTATGGAATTTGCAAATATAGTAAATGTTATTAGCGAGTCAAAATTATCAGAAAATGAAACTACAACTAAAGGAAAATAATCATCTCAACCAAAATTATGACGCTCAAGTAATCTTACACGTGAGTAGAATCTTATTTTTAGTACAAAGTCACTTATATCAGTACAGGGATGGACTAAGAAAAATAACTACTGTTTTGTTTGAATAATGCGAATATTAGATAGAGAACATTTCAAAAAATTTATATTTTTTTCCGAAAAAAATCAAATTAATCGAATTTTAATATTTCAAAGAAATATCGAAGATATATTGAATTCGTATGAAGTAAAAGATGCAAAATTTCGAAAAAAATTAGTGTATTCAAAAGTTTTTCTGTTTTTCAAACATTTTTCACTTAAAGGGACCAATTTTAATATCTTCGAAATTTAAATTTTGAAATATTGAAAGCCGCTGATAAGGATTTTAATTTGAAGCTGCAAAATTTGTAATATTGCAAATTAAAGTAATTAAATTTTCAAGAATTTAATATTGGAAGCTAAAATAGTTACATTTGCACAAATTTAATGATTTTAACTTCCAATATTAAAAACTTTCAAATTAAAAACCTTAAAAGTGGCATTTAATATTGTAGAATTTAAATTTGGAAGATATTAAATTTTGAAATAAATTTTATAACATTAGGGGGAGTCTTCAAGGATTTAATTCCAAATTCTTCCCAAAGTAAAAAAGTTACTCACTGGCAGGCTTTAAGTAAACATTAAAAACGGCACACTTCCAAACCATGGACGATTCGAAATAAGGTAATTGTCGTGCCAAAAGTCAAATCTCTGAAAAAAATACTTTTTATATGATTTTAAGAATAAAAATAATATTACTGATGACTTAATTTCAAATAAAATATTATTTTTAATGCAAAAATTACAAAACTTACAAGAAACATTTATTTTAACAGTGTTTTTTTGCAATTTAATTTTCTTTTATTATCGTTTATTACTAACTTTGAAAATTAAGTTTTCTGTAGTTAAATTCATTAAAACAATTTGTTTTAGGACCATTTTTTTAACAAATAACTTTATCAGAAGATTTTTTTACTTAAATTCAACCAATTTTAAATTGCAAAGAAGCGACAGTAAGAAAAAATTAAATTACAAAAAATATTGTTAAATAGATATTTTTCGTAATTTTAAAACCATTTTCATGAAAAAATAATGTTTTTTTTTATCATAAGATTCGAAATAAATTCTCGTGGTCAGTGAAATTAAAAAATTGGAACTCTTTAAGCGATAATTTTTTTCACTTTAAGTAATAATAACTGAACTACAAACTAAAGCCCTCGAAGAGAAACTCTTGAATTTTAAACTTTTCAAATCGAAATTTAAAAAATTGTAAATTAAAAAATATTGTATTCAAATGTTCAATAATTTACACTATAAAATTTAAAAATTTTATCTTCTACAATTTGTACGTATTAAAAAGTGTGGATTACAAAATTTTTTAACAGAACACCTATTACATTAGTATTTAAATTATATTAATATTATGTAGTTTCAAATCAATAATTGTTCAATTGTTATTTTTACATCAAAATTGGTTTTAGTTTTGAAATACTTGCAAATGTTCTCTTAAAATTATTCTTTCAAAATAAAAATAAAAATTTAAATTTGTTATTATCTTAAAATGTTTCACAATCCTTAAATAATTTCTAAACTTCATTTAAAAAATTCAAAGATCTTTTTTTTAATTATTTGAATTTTTCCTGAAATTTTTTTAAAATCCTGCAAAATTACACAAATTGCGATAAAAATTTTCATATTCTTCTTGGATAATTTTGGAAATTTTAAAAATATTTTCCTTAAAATAATTGTCCAAAATCAGAAATTATTTTCCTGGAATTTTTAAGAAAATGTTGTTAATCTTATAAAACGCTTTAAAATTATTCAAATTCTTCCAATTTTTTTGTTCGAACTCACTCAATTAAACAAATTAATAACTGTTCAATTTAGCTCTTTGAAATTCTAACGATATAAGGCTTTCTATTTCAAACAATTCAGTTTCAAATTGTTCTTCTAATTAATTGATCAAATATTTCTACTAATTAAATAATTGCTCTTCTTTTTAATTGTGAGATTTCAAATTGAATAGGTTAACATTGAATATTTTATACTAAAACAATATTTGAGTAGAATTTGAAATTAAATCTAATTACATTTTCGTTATAAATATATTCATTTGAGGTTATTTTAGAATTGAAAATATTGTATAAAGTTTGAATCGGACATTTAAATTTTCTCAGCTACTAAGGCTTTCAAATTGAAACAGTTAATTTTTTAAGATTGAAATCGGTAAATTATTTAATTTTAAACGTATTCAGAATTTCCTTGTAAAATCAATTATTGTTCATTTTTTAATACATTAGTACAGTTAAATTTCAAAAATCATTTAAGTTTTTAATTGTTTAAATCTTCAAAACTGCGTTTCCAAATTCTCTCAATTAAAAATGTTCGCTTGAAGATGGAAATTTCTTTAAATAAAATATTTTACAATTACTCATTATAAACTGAATGATATAATTGAAAAGTGCAACAATTGAACTTGCCATTTAACAATAAAATTGTAATCGAACTTATCTTAATTTTGTATATAATTTCACGAAAAATAAGAAAGCTAGAAAGACTATTTTAAATTGCATTATATCATCATGTGATATGAAATTTTTAATATTTCAAATGATTGAATAGATTATTATTCTGAAAATTTGTAAAACTTTGGGTAGAAAATAAATTCACGGTCATTCCCCGGGGTTTCCTGGTAAACAAATTTCCGGTCTTCTAAACAGTTTGAAATTCTTTAAAACCTTAGAAATATTTTGAAAAATTTGTGAAATCTTTTAAAATATTTGAAATTAAACAAATTTAAATCGTTGAAAATTTTTAAAATGTTCTGAAATCCTTGAAATATATATGGAATCTTTTGTATTCATTTGAAGTCATTAAAATATTTGAAATCTTTTAAGATTTTGGTAAAATCTTTAAAATCCTTGAAATGTTTTGAAATCTTTCTTTAATCTTTGTTCGTGAAATCTTTTGAATTTGTTTCAAATATTTGAAATCTGATGTAATATAGCATTTTGGAAATCTCTGAAATTCTTGGAATCTTCTGAGATCCTTATGAATTCTTTGAAATATTTATGAAATTTGTTGTATTAATTTAAAATCATTAAAATATTTGACATCTGATGTACTGTATCCTTTATAAAATATTTAAAATCCTCGAAATCTCTTGCTAGTTTTAAAATCTTTGTGAAATATTCGAAATCTTATCTACAAGTCTTTTTCAAACCCTCGAATCCTTTTAAATATTGTAAAAGCTGTGAAATCTTTAGAATTATTCTGTAACCTTTTGAAATCTGGTATATACTCAAAAACCGAGTGGTTAACCCCTCGAAAATTATTTTGAATTCCAAGAATTCCAAGTTTTCATCTCGCTTATCGCATATGGACGAAGTTTAATTTAAAGTGTTTCGATAAGTTTCTCTACTAAAAATCAGGACAAAAAAGATTAGTCAGAAAGTAAATTCACTCTCAATCGTTTCCTAGTTTTCCCAGTAGATGATATAAACACCACCTCTGATACACAATTTTCTATTGCAGAGATACTCTGAAAAAAGGCAAGAATCAAGAATAAAAAATAAAGAAATGTTCTAATACACACCCAAAAGTCAGCAGTCTCATCATCCCTTTGGACAAGTTCCTCAAAAGGGATGCAACAGTTTGCCACAAAATCATCTGGTGGCAGGGCAGCATTGTGGAAGACGGTGAGGTTCAGCATCATAGCATCCTGCACGTCGTGGGTGAAGGTCTCATTCCAAACAGGATCAAATGTCTTTGGCTTGGTTGAAGAACGATCCAATGGATTCTCATCAACATCCATCGACACATAAGGATCCAGGATTGGCGACTCGTCCTGCCAGAATTTTCGCTGCTTGTCGGTCGCCCTGAGCCCTGAGGCCTCGCATATCTCCACCTTTATTTTTCCCGTGAACATCGTGGACTGTATTTACAGATGCGAGGTGCCGAAGGACAAAATCAGAGATAGTTGTCACGGGGCTGTCATCCGGCTGTCAACGATAATAGTCGAGGCGTTAGGTACTTGTAGGTGGTAATGACTGAAGGGTCGCACAACAAAACGAATAAACTCACATTTTACCGATTTGCAGGAGACAAAAAAACTATAAAGTCGAATTTTTCGATTTAATTAAAAACTGAGAATTCAGCTTCTTGATTATTAGTTGCTGAATGAAGACGAATAGGGTTTGTTCGAAAAAAGTCAACCAGTTTTAAGTAAGCAAGCCTCGGACTCACTTCCGAGATAAAAAAAATAGTGTAAATAGTGTCACAAATGTTTTTAAAGTGTCATAGACATAGTCATGTTTATGAACTGTAAAAATTACCATTTATTCTTTTGCTTGATTTTCCAATTAAATACGAACTGAATTAATAGAACCCAATAAGAAAATCATCAATTTTTGATTACAAGTTGATTCTTTTCGGTTTGATTAGAAAATCTATTATTTGGTTCTAAAATTGAATTCATATTATTGAAAATTAAACAATTTTGTTCAAAAGTTTTATTTTTGTTGTTGAAAATTTTACTTTTTTATTGAAAGATCGTCTTTATGGCTTGAAAATTCAGCAATTTGATGGAAATTTTCTTTCTTTCTTGACTAACAAATTATTTTTAATTCAAAATTGAAATACTTTTTTGAACTTTTTGGTTGTAAAATTCATCTCTCACTAAAGAAACTTCACCTTTCTTGGTTAATAAGATAAAATTTTGATTTTAAATTAATCTGTTTTGGTAGAAAATTACCTTTTTTGTTAAATATCCAATTGTTTTTTAGAAAATTCATCTTTTTTATAGAAAATGAAACATTTGGTTAAAAATTGATGTATTTATTGAAAATTCATCTTTTTTAGAAGAAAATCAATTTTTTTGGTAAAAAGTCGAATTGCTCAGTTGAAAATAATTCTGTTTTAGTTGAGGATTCAAACATTATTTTGAAACTTTGTTTTTTTTGTTCAATTTATGGAAAACTAAGGTTTTTTCGTAATAGTAGAAAAATGGTGTGATAACTCATAAAATGGTCAAATAGTGGCAATAGTATGGTGAGTCCGAGGATTGGGGTAAGTGAACGAGATAGTTTTTATTTTGAGGCCAAGTCGTAAATTTTTACAATTTTGGACGGTAATCAAGAATCGATTTCTTCATTTAATTAAAAACTGAGATTTTTTTATCTCCAAATTATCAGTTGCTGAATGGAGGAGAGGAAAGTTTTCTATAAAAAAGACGTTTTTGAGAAAATTGGCGCTCCTGTTCATTTATCGAAATAATGTAGAGCTTCAATCTGAAGTTCTTTAGATTTCCAATACCACCTAAATTAATGGTGAAATCTTGTGCTTTAGGATGATTATATTGAAAAAAATGTTTCCGTCGTCTATCTCGAGCGACAACAGGTTTTTGATGTGCGAGCTTTGGAAGGGTATTAAGATCAGTGGGCAAGCGCGCGCGCGCGCAGCAAAAACCAGTTACCTTTCAAGTTCAGCGTCAGAATTAAAAAAATATATAATCACCTTCAACTACAAGCTTAAACCTTTAATTTAAGCTCTATCAGAAGTCTCTCAGGCGTCAAGTTTGCTCCCCTAAATTGTTTTTCAAAAGATGGCCATAAGCGCGTTTGCCCTCAATTTTCTCAAAAACTTGAGGAGATAGAAATATTAATTCCGGATTCGGATTCAGCGACCCAAAATTTAAGAAAAACACGTACTTTTGGTCTCGTCACAGTTATTATTTTGTAGGGTTTTTTTGGCATAATCGAAAAACCGAGTGATAAAAACTTCCTTAGATGTGTATTTGAATTATTTCAAATTTTCTGCCTAATAATCTCATTTTCGAGAAAATTTGGGTTAATTCGTTTTGCTGAACTAGCCTTCAACTCAGGAATGTATTCCTTTATACATTTTTGCTTAAATCCTATTAATGGAACTCTCTATATTTATTTCTCAAATTTAAAACTTGGAATTAATTATTTCACATGAGGAGTGAAAATATGGAGTATGTCGGTGAAACTTAATATGATTTGACCCAGACCTTTGCATTGGAAATTTTCTTGTACTGTTTAAGGGTAGTTTGCCAAAATATTTTTCAACAAGGATCAAAATCTTTTAATGAGCCATTTTTTATTACAATGATGCATATCAGCATAATAAAAATGATATAATAAGATTTATTTTATGAAAATAATCTTTTCAACATTTTTAATTAAAAAGAACAATATAATTTAATTCGAATGGTTTATTTAGTTTGAAGAAGAACAGTATATTACCAAATTGAACAAAAAATTCAAACATTAATAATTAGATACTTTGAATTGGAATCGTTTAAGATTAAAACTATTTCATTTTTTATTTAAAACCCTAACAGTTGAACAATTTTCAATTTGCTAAATTTTGAATTCTGGATATTAAAAATTGGAGAATTTAAAATATGAAACCTTATTAGTATTATCGAATTTCAAATATTAATAATAATTAGATAATTTCAGTTTTAAAGCTGAAAATGATTCTGAAAGGAATAATTTTAAATTAAAGCTTAATGCTTCAATATTTTCAAAATCAAAATTTTAAATTCAAAATATTTCAAACTTTCATATCGAAATTTTATGATTAAGGCAATTTCAAAATAAATTTTTTTGAAATTAAGCAATTTTCAGTTGTGTGAATGTCAATCTGTGCAGATTTCAAGATTTTATTTTAAACTACAAACGGTAATAGTTAAACAAATTTTAATTTAATAATTTTGAATTTAGGTATTAAAAATGGAAAAATTTCAAATATGTAGCCTTATTAGGTTAATAATTTTAAAGTTTAAGGATATTAAATGCCTTCAAAATATATAATTTTAGATCAATGTATTGACAATTATTTTGCTTTTAATTTAAATCGTTAAAAATTGACAAATTCCAATAAAAAACTTTTGAAGCAGAACAATACAGTACCAAATGAAGCATTAATACATAAATAATTTCAAACTTTCAAACCTGAAAACGATTATTAATAGAAAATTTGAAAGTTGAAGCTTTGTGCTTGAATATTCTCAAATTGTATCATTCAAACTCAGAGAATTTAAAGTTTTCAGTATTTGAATTTAAATTTTTTATTCAAAATACTCAATAATATTAGATTGAAACTTTATGAATATGATAATTTCCAAATAAAAATGTTTGAACTTAAACAACTGTAAGTTGTGTAATTGTGAATCTTTAAAGATTTTACTGTTACATTTCAAATTAAAAACTTTAATAGTTAAAACATTAAAAATTTTAAATACAAGTTTTTTTTTAATTGGGCAATTTAGAACTTAAATCCATGAATATTATATACTTAAAAATTAAATGTCTTTGTAATAATTCAATTCTAAGTTTGAAGCCTTCAAAAATTCGATAATTTCAAATTGAAAAAGCTTAAAAATTGTAATAATTAAAATCGAATAATTTTAAAATTAAAGCCTCAATATTTATTTGTGCAACCTTAATATTTTATCAATCTTATATTGAAGTTTTAACTCTAATTTTAGATACTCAATTTGAAACACATTTAATTCGTAATTCTTTCATTTCAAGCGTTTCTAAATTGCAATTATTGATTTTTCAACAGTAATAAATAATAATTGGCCAATTAGAAGAGTGTTCCTGCACAAATGCAATTAAACATAAATTAACCATTTTTACAACATGTTTTACAGTTTACAAGATTCTATTTCTCTATTGTAACAAAAAGAGTTAGCCCGAAAACATTTGTAATATACACCAATTTAAATAAAAAATTATTTTCTAAATAGCTAAAATAGCTAAAATAAATAGAATAGCTAAAATAAAAATAACTGTTTGAATGAATAGAGATATGTTCACTCGGAGCAATTAAAATCACTCGTTTTTTATTCTTGTTATGATCCATCTCAATTCTTTAAAGTTAAATTGTGACTTATTTTTTATAAAAGCTTGCAAATAATTATTAAGGCTTTCATTTTGAAATAACACGATTTTAATTAATTCAAGTTTTTCGGATTTTTCAATTTGAAATTAATAAACTTTCGAATGCTTTAAACTTCAAATTGAACTGTTGCCAAGACATTAAACTTTTAAGTATATAATATTCATTGATTTAAATTTTCGATTGCTCAGTTTAAAATAACTTGTGTTTCAAATTGAAAATTGTTCAACTATTTGGGGTTTTAATTTTAAACCAAATGGTACAATCTTCAAATATTCATATTTACACACATCAAAATTGTTTCATTTAAAACTTTTTTATTTGGAAATTTTCGTAATTATAAAGTTTGCATATGAAATTTTTCAATATTATGAATTTAAAATTCTTTGCCTACTGACGATTTTACTTTTACGCTTTACGAGTTTGGATGATTTGGTACTATACTGTTCTTTAGCAAAGGATTTCAATTTTGAATTTGTTCATTTTTTAACTATTGAAATTTAGTATCAAATAATTTTCAATACATACATTGATCTAAAATTATCAGAATTATTTAACTATTAAGGCTTCATATTTGAAATTGCCTGATTTGAAATATCTAAATTCAAAATTATGACATTGAAACTTGTTGAACTATGAGGGTTTTTAATTTAAAATAAAATCTTGAAATCTTCACAGATTCACATTCATGAAATAAAAATTGTGTAATTTCAAACAAACTTTTTTGGAAATTTTCTTACTTATATGGTTTGAATCCAAAGCTCTTAAATATTCGGAGTTTAAAATTCTTCAACTGATTTGAGAATATTCAAACATCAAGTTTTAAGTTCCAAATTTTCTCTTAATAATCGTTTTCATTTAAAAAATTTTTAAATTATTTAGTTACTAATTTTTGTTTGGTACTATACTGTTGTTTTTCAAAAGGTTTTAATTGGATTTTGTCCCTTTTTAACGATTTAATTTCAAAGTCAAATAATTGTCAATACATTGGTCTAAAATTATTATTATTTATTATATTATTATTATTTTAAACGCTTTCGATTTAAAATTATTGCATTGTGAAGACTTAAAAAATCTTTATACTTTAAAATTATTTGACTTCATATTAAATTTTTTTTTAATTTTAATATCTGAATTCAAAATTATTAAATTAGAATTGTTTTAACTATTACCGTTTTTAATTTAAAATAAAATCTTGAAATCTTAACAGATTCACATTCAAACAACTGGAAATTGTTTAATTTCAAACAATATTATTTGAAAATTATCTAATTTATAAAGTTTCAATATGAAATTATTAAATATATGTTCAATTTGAAAATATACAAGCATCAAACTTTAATTTTAAATTATTTAATTATTATTAATGCTTGAAATTTATTTTTTATTTTGATTTGGTACTATACTGTTCTTATTAAAAATGTTTAAATTGTGAAACAATTTTCAATTTATTGATCTACATTTTTTAAAATTCAAAATTATTGCATTTTGAAGGCCTTAAAAGTTTGTAAAAATTTTAAAATTGTTCAAATAATAAGGATTCATATTTTAAATTGTCCAATTCTTAATACATAAATTCGAAATTAGTAAATTGCAAATTGTTTATTTAATAAGGTTTCATATTTTAAAATTTTTAATTTTTAATGAATAAATTGAAAATTAGTAAATTGAAAACTGTTCAACCAATAAGACTTCAAATTTTAAAATTTCCAATTTTTAATATATAAATTTAAAATAAGTAACTTGAAAATTGCTCAATTAATAAGGATTCATATTTTAAATTTTCGCATTTTCCACAGATAAATTCAAAATTAGTAAACTGAAAATTGTTCAACGAATAATGCTTCATGTTTAAAATTTTTCAATTTTTAATAGATCAATTCAAATTAGTAAATTGAAAATTGTTAAACTATTAGGGGTTTCAATTAAAAATGAAATGGCGAAATCTTGAACAATTCACATTCACACAACTCAAATTTGTTTAATTTCAAACATTTTTATTTAGAAATGGTTTTATTTAAAAAGTTTAAATTAAAAATTAATAATTATTTGAAGTTTTAGATTGTCAATTGGAGAATATTCAATCATTAAAGTTTTAATTTGAAATTATTCCCTTCATTTATAGGCAAATAATGTTCAATATATTGATAAAAAATTATTAAGTTTTTAACGCATTTAATTGAAAATTGTTCAATTTAAAACGTTTGCAGTGTAAAATTATTGCATTTTATAGGCTTAAAAAATCTTTAAACTTTAAAATTCTTCAAAAACTTATTTATAAATTTTATATTGTTAAATATTTTTAATTAAATATTGTCAATTTGCGAATATTCAATCATCAAGGTTTAATTTGTAATTAATATTTTTATAATTATTTACAGTTTTTGTTTTTCAGCTATAAATAATTTTATTATTAATGTTCGCATTTTATATTTTATTGTGATTTGATACTATATGATTATTTTTCAAAGGTTTCAATTTTAATTATTAATTTTTTAACAATTTAAATTTAAAGCCAAATAATTTTCAATGCATTGATCTACAATTATTCAATTTTTAGTGCATTCAATTAAAAATTGTTTAATTTAGAACGCTCGCAATTTATCATTGTAATTGCATTTCAAAAGCTTTAAAAGTTTTTCATCTTTAAAATTATTGAAAATTTTGATTTTGAAATTGTCTTATTTTCAAAACATAAATCTAAAATTAATAAACATTTTTAGTTTAATTTTTAATCATCAATGTTTAATTTCAAATGAAACCTTTCATAATAGTTTTCGGTTTGAAATTTTTTGATTTTTATGATTTATTTTGATTCGGTACTATACTGTTCTTTTACAAAAGGTTTCAATATGATTTTTTTCAATTTTTAACAACTTAAATTTGAAGCCAAATAATCTTCAATACATTGAACTAAAATTATTCATTTGTTCAATTTCAAACCATTTCTTGCAATTTGAAGGCTTTAAAAATTCTTCAAACTTGTATAATTTCTACAGATTGAAATCTAAAATCACACAACTATCGATGTTTCAAATTATAATTATTAAATTTCAACGGCACTGAATATCTAAAGGTAATTAATCACAGAAAACTATTACTTGCACTGCCCAAAACTTGAAACTGAAAAATGTGTATACTATATATCAGCATGTGCAATGTCGGAAAAAAAGAGTCGAAAATTAGTAAACAAAATTCTTGAAAGAAGTATCAAATCTAAATACAGGAGACTTTCATAAAATTCCCCAAGTGTCATTTCCATGATTAATCTGACACTCTGGTTTAGGCCATATAATAAAAGGATTGCAGAGTCAATTAATTCCCTCTAAAACATCGTTTCCTTACCTGATGACTGAACTATAAGGCTATAGCGACCTGGTTGAAAGTTGGAAACTTTAGTCGTACTTGGTCAGAAACGAAGGTTGCTTTTGGACGAACTTTTGCCGATGATTTCGAGGATCGTGGTTCATTGGAGCATCGAGTCGAATCCGTCAGTCTTCTCGGGAGCCAAGATTCCTGGTGACTTTGGTGAGCGTCGTCTCGGTTGGCTCCCTCGCCGTCGCCGTCGAGAAGGTAGTTATAAACACCACGACCCGCACGTCGCGTTTACACATAACAGAGGCGGAAACGGAAGCTAGAGTAGGATGTTCGTCCAAGGCGAAGGCGAAATCGAGGAGAAGCAGCAGGGCGGACAAACGGGGATATAATCTGGATCTCTAGGTCCTCGTGAGCTGGAAAACCTTTTTGGAGCTGTCCTGACAGCCATAGGTCGGCTTCACTGTGCACACGCGAAATCCCCTCGGGCACGGTCCGATGTCGCCTTTCACTAGGTCTATGCGACGACTCCCTTTCTTGATTCTCAACCCAATCGCTCGATTGGTCGCTCCGAATCTCTGATCCGTCACGACAGAGAGGCTACTCCGCGCATACGTAGAAGGTCGAGGCTAGCTTCGTTCGGCAGGGATGTCAGTCAATGAAACGTTTCCCTGAAACATTGAAACTTTCCAACGTTTCTCAGTGTTTCTCGCAATATATTTTATTCAATTTCAAACGCGCTATTCGATTTTCAAACAAATTAATGAGGTTTTAACATAATATTTGAATTTCCAACACAAAACATTAATTTTCTATCGAAATTAACCAAAAATCATTAAATATTCCACCAATATTAATAGAATTTTGTAACAAAAGAGATATTCTAAACAAAAAATAAATAAAAGTAGACTTTTCAAATAGAAATAATCATCTTTTAACAAAAAAGATCGCATCATAAACAAATAGTTTATTTAAAAAAAAAGTAATCAACCAATTATTTGCATTTATAACCAAATAGTTCAACTTTCAAGCGAAAGGGACGAATTTTGAACAAAATAGTGGAATTTTTAACCAAAAAGTTGAATTTACAACCATATAATCAAAATTTCAACAAAAATGGTTATTAGGTAATTTAATTATTATTTATGAATTTACAAACAAGTAGATAAAAACAGTTGCATTTTCATGCAAATAGTTGAATTTTAAACCTAAAAAGTTTTATTTTCGACGAAAAGATGAATAATTCTCAACAAAGAATGTAATAGTTGATATTTCAATCAAAAAATTAAAAAATGTATATGTTATAATTAAATTTTCATGCTAATAAATCAATTTTCAACGAAACGATTAAATTTTTAACATAATAGTCGAATTTTTAATCCAGAAAGATGATTTTTTAACCAAGAATATTAGTTTTCTACTAAAAAAAGTCGAATAAAAAAAGTAATTCTTAAACAAATAGTTACATTTTTAACTAAAAAATTTGAAGTTTTAACCAAAAATGAAGAAGATAAATATGCAGTAAAAAAAATAATTTTCAAGTGAGAAAAACAAATTTTCAAAAAAATAGCCAAACTTTAAACCAAAGAGATAAATTTTCAATCATATAATCAAATTAAAACAAATTATTATTAGGCATTTATTAATTATTATTATTTATTAATTTTCTTAAAGAAAATTATTAAACTTAAACCAAAAACTGATGGACTTTCAAATGAAAAGAAAAAAATTTTACTGAACAGTTGTATTTACAAACAAGTAGTTGAATTTTTAAACAAATAGTTTAATTTTTAATTAAATGGACGGATTTATAATAAAAGAGATTAAACTTCATGCAAAAACAGTTTCATTATCAACCAAATAGTTGCATTTTCAAGCCAAATAGACGAATTTGTAGAAGAAAGTTAAATTCTCAATGTAAAAAAATTAATTTTTAACCGAAAGATGAATTCTTAACAAAGAATGTAATAGTTGATATTTCAATAAAAAAAAAATTGTGTAATATAATTAAATTTTCAAGGAAAAACATTATTTTTCAACAAAACCATCAAAATATCAAGATAATAGTCCAACTTTTGATTTAGAAAGATGAATTCACAACAAAAAATAAAATAGGGTATATTTCTACCAAAAACGATTAAATTTATATGAAAAGAGATGCATTTTAAAACCAAAAGGATAATTTTTCAACGAAGAATTTTAGTTCAAGCAATAAAGTTGCATTTTCAACCTAAAGATCAATTTTTAATCAAACAGTCCGTATTTACAAACAAGTGGTTGAACTTTTAAGTCAAAAGAGACGTTTTTTCAAAGATGAATTTTCAACAAAAGAATATAATAATTGATATTTCCAACAAAAATTTAAAAAGCACACACGCAATTTTTAATGATATAGTTAAATTTTCAAGGAAACAAATTAATTTTCAACAAAACAATTCAGTTTTTAACATAATAGTCCAATTTTCAACCCCGAAATATGAATTCTCAACAAATAATGTAATAGTTGACATTTCTACCAAAAAAATATTAAATTTCTACAAAAAGAGATGCATTTAAAACTCAAAAAGACGATTTTTCAATGAAGTAGTTGAACTTTAAATTAAAAGAGACTCAAAAAAATTGTCACCATATTGTTTAATTTTCAATCTAAAAAGACAAATTCTCTACAATACAGTTTAATTTTCATCAAAAAAATTCATTTTCAATAGAATATTTGAATTTTAATCAAGTAGATTCATTTTCTAGCAAAAATACCAATTTTCAAGAAGCAAGTTGTATTTTTTAAGAAAGAGATAAATTTTCAAATTATGTGAAGAATCTTCAACTGGTATACTTAAATGTCTAGCCAAAAGAAGTAATTTTTAACAACAACAAAAAAGGAATTTTAAACAATGTATTTATCATTTTCAACTAAAAAGATGAATTTTCTGATAAAATGATGAATACTCCATCAAAAAGATTAACTGGCAACAAGGCAGTCGAATTTTAAAACAAAAAAGATTAAATATCAATGAAAAATGTAATAAAATTGATACCGAATTCTGGATTTTTCTCTTCAAACGGATGAATATTCTACAAAGCAGTTGAATTTTGAACATATAAAGTTAATTTTGAACCAACTAGTTGAATTTTCTACCAACAAGCGATTTTTCAAATTAAGTTTTCAACAAAAAGGATGACTTTTGATCAAAATTGTTGAATTTTGAATCAAATAATTACATTTTTAACCAAATAATTAAATGTTCAATTAAAAAGATGAATACTAAACCTAAAATATAATTGTAAACTTTTAAATGAAAAATAATGCCCTTTCAACAAAACAAAGAAATGGATTTTCTTTTTGGTTTCTATATTAATTCAGCTCGCATTTAAGTCACAATCCAGAAAAAGCTAAAAAGAAGGGAAAACATTATTGGATTTTAGACTACAAACTTTTGAATCCGGACTCAAGTGTGTGTGTGTGTGTGTATTATACAGTATTCAATACCTAAATCTATAATATTCAATAGCATTTTTTAAATATTAAAAATTTTCCCGCCTTAATATTTGGAACGTTTCCCAAATTTGCATGAAACTTTTCAATTGGCCAAAGTTTCATGAAACTTTTCACGCCTATACTTCGGGACCAGTTCGGATTGGTTCGAAAAACTTCGAGCATCTTCGTAAGCAACCCACGGGCCGGCGAGCAAGCGTGCAGCTAGAAAAGCGCCGAAGGAATTCCACGAATTGGAAAAACGCCTGGGGGTCACTCTTGGTTCCCAACCTTATTTTTGATATAACTTTAGAGCTTACAAGCTTTTCAGGCGTTGCCAACCTTGAAGTAATTGGGAGAATTGAAATTGTGTGTAGTTTTTTTTCTTGAAATGATATATCGCAGAAGGTGGAATTTTCTTTAGGTGAATCAACAGTGAAACTTGATGAGCATTGAGCAATACTGCAGGAATTTCCTTATTTAAACCTTATTTAAACCCTTATTTAAACTAAGTATTATTTTAGTTTGTCATTTTTAAATTTATCATTATCATATTATTTATTGGTTGTCTAAAATAATTATTATTATTGTTACTGTAATGTTATTATTATTTTTAACGGATTGCGAAAGAAAAAAAGAAGAAAAAACATTTGATTTGAAGTTTTTAACTCTTTATTTATGTTCCCTTTCTATTCCTTTATGATCTACAAAACGGCTAAAAAACACTTTATACATTTTATAATTTGTAAGACCTACATCTAAAGCTCGTATATGACATTTCCCTCAATTTTACCTGACTAATTTTTAATATTTCTTGACCATTACTATTTAAAGACCAGCATTTTAGGTTTCTGACATTTTTACCATAGAATCTTATAAACGAAATGAACAATTTCAGATTAAAAGATACAAAACTTCAAGTTTAATATCTATCCATTTTTGAAAAAGAAGGATTACTGATCAACGAAATACTTTAATTTTCAATTTAAAAAGATAAATTTTAAACCAAAATAGTTGAATTTTTAATCAGTTTCTTACAAAAAGAAGAATTTACAGCTACAAAAGATGAATTTTTAACAAAATTATTTTAAAGCCAAAAATACAAATTTTCCGCAAAATAGTTCAACTTTGAACCAAAAAAATAAATTTTAAATAAAAAATGATATTTCAACAAAGATAGATAAAATTTCTACCAAAAGAGATGGATTTTAAAACTGAAAATACAAAATTTTAACATAGAAGATTTATTTCCAACCAAAAAAGGCGTTTTTTTAACAAAATACATACATTTTCGAACACAAGGTTGAATTTTCAACTAAAAAAGTTAAACCAAAAACAGAAAAGTTAAATTTTCCGTAAAAAACCAAGAAGAATTTCTACCAAAAATAGACGAATTTTCAACTAAAAAAGATCAATTTTGAAACAAAATTGGAAATGTTACACTTGAATTTAAAAAATAAATTTACACCTCCCCCCCCAAGTAATTTTCAACAGAAAAGTTCAACTTATGAACAAAAGGTTTTACAAGTAAAATGTGGAATCTTCGACGAGAAGATTAATTTTTAAAAATATGTTTCAACCTTCAACTGAACAGTTCAATTTTTAATCATAAAATATCAATATGCATCGAATATATAGTAGATATTACAACGAAAAAGATTTTAATTTTGAATAAAAAACATCTGTATTTTTGTCCAAAAAGACAAAATTTTAACTAAAAATATATTCATCAGGAGGAAACTACTGCAAAAAATGAACTTAAATACATAGGGAAAATAAATTACTAACAAAAAAACCAGAGATGGTCAGATTTTTTTAGGCTACCTGACTTTCCCTGGCAAATCAAATTCACTGATTTCCGAATTTTCACTAAGCACCTTTGTCACTCTTCAAATTTAGCTCTAAAATTGAATAGAATACATTATACTTATTTCTTAATTTTCCAAAGACGTTTCAAATTTGATTTGCCACTCCAAATACAACAATGACACTCGGTCGGCAAGGAAGTACTACAAGCGTAAATTTGGTTGAACTTGAAACTTGAATGAGGAAGAACGAAGAAGCTACAAAAATAAATATGGCGAAACTCACGAGAACGGTGTGGGGAATTTCATCCAATTTTGCCTCGAACCAATATTTTTCAAGATTATTAACGTGAGTAGACGAGCACCAACAAATTCTATATATTTCTTAAAGTTTATTTCCACTTTTTATAGCTTGACAATATCTATAAACTAAAAAAATTAAGATTGTTCTAGAATCGCAGAGCGGTAAGGCCGTATGCGAATGACAGCCAAATGTTACTATATTAAAATTGTTTATAATAATGAGCGAACTTTGAAATTAATTTAGAATTGGAAGAAATTATTTATAAATGTCATCAATATTTCGCATAACCTCAAATAATCATGTTTCGATGTCCTCTAAGATTATTTTTTATATTGTACTTAGAAACAATCATTATTGATCTGTACTTATTGCAATCTGAAAAATCTATAACTAAGTTTATCTATTTCCATAAAATACGCTATATTAGTTAATATCATATATATAATATAAGCGATGTAGAAGGATAAATTTGTTAAAATTTCAAGGTTATGTTTCATAAATGAAAAAATTACTTTTCATTGTCATTTGCTAATAAACAAAAAATATGAAAAATTTGATTTTCGTTGAGAATAAAAAAAATTATAATTCTGTATAACAGACTTCAAAATATAAACAAATAATTAAGTACAATGAAAATGAAATTGAAGACATCAAACAAATCTTTAGTCTTTATAAAACGTCGTGTTTGTACCCTTTATAGATTTTTAAAGACTCACAGTATTCATCAATCTGCAAATAATCAAAAGGAATCAAACTTAAAAAAAAAACATTTGACAGATTTTTAATTAAAAATCTTAATTTAAAAACAATAATATTGTTTCAATACTCTAATGACTTCAAAGTTATGAACCTGCGAAATATTCGAAGGGATTTAAACTTTTAAAAAATATTAAAAATTAAAAATCATAATTTAAAAACATTCCAATTTTTTTGTTATTCTGATGATGTCACCCACATTTTACATTAATTAGACTCCCAATTTAACAACCTGCAACTATTCACAAATACAGTATTTTTACATTTTAGAGACTCCGAATTTATCGATGTGAAAAATACTCAATAGGACTCAAATTTAATTTAAAAACGAAATATTTAAGATTTCAAATTGCAATTTTTTTTAAATGTAAAGAAAAAGATTGTGAATTAAAAATCTTGATTTAAAAACATTTTTAATTTAGATGAATCAAAGAAATCTTACACTTTCAAGATGTTGTTTTTCTCAACTTTTGCAAATATTCAAAAGGAATCGAACTTAATCTATGACCTACAAATACTCAAAAGAACTTACAATAAAAAAAGTATTTGAAATTAAAATTATTCAATATTTTAAAAAACTCAGATGACATCAGCCAAATCTTATATTTAAGAGAGTTCCAATTTTATTAATCAGCCTGAAAATATTCAAAAGAACTCAAATTAAAAAAAAAGACAACTAAAAACATTCAATGTTTAAAAAAAAATCTTTATTGACCTCAACCAAATTGTACATTTTAACGACTTTCATATTTATCACCTGCAAATACTCAAAAACATTTACGTTACGAAAAAAGATTCAAAATTAAAAACATTCAATATTAAGAAAAAAATCTTTGATGCCATCAACCGAATCTTACATTTGACTTTCAATTTATCAACCTGAAAATATTCAAAATTAAATACTTCCCATGTATCAGCTTGACAAATATTTAAAACATTTAGTACTTTTTTTTAAACTGATGGCATCGAAAAATCTTAATTTAATGCCTTTCAATTTATTCAGTTGAAAACTGAAAATAACGCAAACTTGAAAAAAAACTTAATGTAAAGACATTTAATATTTAAAAAAAAACTGGGATGGCATTAAAATTTTTTTTCATTTTAATGCCTTTCAATGTATCATCTCCAAATATTCAAAAGAATTCAAACCTACAAAAAATATAAAATTAAAAACACTCAATATTTAAAATCCTCAGTTGGCATCAGCTAAAGCTTGAATTTCAAAGACTTCCAATTAACCAACCTGCAAATATTCAGCGTAGAAAGAAAAAAAATCATCTACATTATTGAATTTTCAAGCCAAAAGATGAGTGTTTTTTAAAAAAGTTTTATTCTCAACTAGAAAATGCGAATTTTCAACAAAAAGTTCACTTTTCTTACATTAATAATTTCAACCAAAAAATATTTTAGTATTAAAGAAAGAAAAAAACAGTTGAATTTTGAACAAAATAGTTGAGTCCTTAAGCAAATAAGATTAATTTTCAACCAAACAGTTGCCTTTTTATATTTTTATCCAAACATTAAACTCAAACTTAAAAAAGTATTTAATTCCAAAACATTTCATAATTTTTAAAACTCTGACGAGATCAACCAAATCGTACATTTTAATGTCCTTCAATTCATCACATTGAAACTTAAAAATATTGAATATTTAAAAAAGCCTCGGATCAGCCAAATCTTACTTTTTAAACATTTTCAATTTACCAACCTGCAAAATATTCAAAAGCACTCAAACTGAAAAAATTCTTAATTTAAAAACATTAGATATTTAAAAAAAGTCAAATATGTTTAACTAAAACTTCATAATTGGATTTCAGGTCTCCACGGATGAATGCACCCCTTCAAATTCACCGTAATTCATCAGCTAAATCTGTCGTAAACGCATCTGAAGATGCTCTTATTATCAGCGACAGTTGCGTAAAACGTCTCAAGGAAATATCTGAAAATGGAGGATGTTTGAGGGTCATAGTTGAGGGTGGAGGTTGCTCTGGATTTCAATACAAATTCGACCTGGATGCAGAAATTCGCGATGACGACAAGTAATTATCAAAATATTCCATTATTTATAAGTTTCTTCACATTTTACTTAGTTTTCTAAAGAGTTCAAGTTCATTTAAAGCATTTTAAATTAGGATTTAAACAATTGTATTTTCTATTTTCATTAATAATAATTCATGATTTCGATTTCTCGGGAAAATATATCGTTTCAAATTGGGAGGGGCGCTTAATTTAAATGTTAAATTTGTCTCTAAATACATTTTAAACACTTTTTAGTTGAGTTTTCAAAACAAGAAGATATATTTTGAACCTAAGATACAAAATTTTTAACTAAAATGATGAATCTTCAACCAAAAATATGAATTTTTAACTAAATAGTTGAATTTTCAACCCAAAAGAATGATTTTCTACCAAAAATACTTATTTTCAATAAAGTTAATAAATTTTCACCTAAAAAAGATCAACTTTCAACCAAAATTAGAATAGTTGAAATGTTAAAAAAATAAATGTTTAACCAACATCAAAATAGTTTTTTTTTCATGAAAAGATCCAAATATTTTCTAACCGAAACAAAAATTAAATTTTTAGTTAAAGCGATCAATTTACAACAAAAAAAAATGAATTTGAAAAAAAATTGATTTATAATTCCAAAATATAAGTTTTCTATAAAAAAAGATACAGTTTCAATAAAATATATAAATTTTTAAGCAAAAAACGAGTTGTTAGCAAAATGAATTAATTTTGAACTAAAAATGTAAAATTTCAAGCAAAAAAATGGAATAGTTACATCTCCAGTTAAAAAATTAATTTTTAATCAGTGATGAATTTTATCTGAAATAGTGGAATTTTCAATTCAAAATATGAATTTCCTATATAAAAAAAAATGTTGACTAATTTGTTTTCAACTGAAGAAAGGAATTCTTAAGAAAAAATATAATAGTTAAATTTTCTATAAAATAGAAAATTTTTTAACGAAAAAGATGACATTTCTATTTAAAAAGTTAAGTTTTCCACAAAAAATGGAATTGTTAAAGTGAATTTTCAACCAATATAAATCTTCAACTAAAAAAAATATTATTTAACCAAATGCATGATTTTTCAATTAAAGAGATAAATTTTCTACCAAAAATAAAATACTTAATTTTTCAGTTAGTAAAATAAATTTTTAAACCAAAAAAGAAACGATTTATTAACAAAATATTTAAATTTGTAACCACAGAAATTAATTTTTTTTCCAAAATGAGAGTACTTTTCTACCAAAAAGACTTATTTTAACAAATATTTAAATGTTCACCTAATACCGTTAAATTTTCAATTAAAAATAAAATAATTAAATTTGTAGAAAAAACTAAATTTTCAACGAAATAGTATATTTTTCAACCAAAACAATCAATTTTCAAAAAAATTAATTCTCAAACAAATAATTAAATTTTAAACACAAAATATAAATTTTCAACCAAGAAAGATACAGTTACAGTTATTTGCAGTTACTTTCAACTAAAAAGGATAGATTTACAACCCAAAACTAGAATAGATTAATTTGCAGTTAGAAAGGTAAATTTTAAACAAACAAAAAAGAGTTTTTAGTTAAAATAATTAATTAGTAAATAAAAATATTAATTTTTAGGCAAAAATGGAATGGTTATATCTTTTGTTTAAAAATTTATTCTCAACTAAAAGCAAACGAATTTTTAGCTAAAGAAATTATTTTTTCATCAGTGACGAATTTTTCACGAAATAGTGGAATTTTCAATTCAAAAAATTAATTTTCTTTAAAAAAAATGTTTACCTAATTTTTCTTTCAAGCAAAGAATTGAATTCTTAACAAAAAATAGAATAGTTACATTTTTTACAAAACAGAACATTTCTTAAAGAGAAAAATAAATTTTCAACAGAAAAAGAAACGAATTTTCCACAAAATAGTTAAATTTTCAACCTCAGACATTAATTTTTAGCCAAAAAGATGAAGTTTCAACTAATAGGAGGGGGGATTAAACCAAAAAAGGGGAATTTTACACAAATAGTTGAATTTTCACATAAAAATAGATAATTCAACTAAAAATAGAATAATTTAATTTTCAGTAAAAAACTTCATTTTCAATAAACTGAAAGTAAATTTTCAACGAAATAGTATAATTTTCAACCAAGATCAAATTTCTATCAAAAATATAAATTTTCGGCAACAAATGGAAGTTACATTTTCAGTTAAAAAACTAAATGCTAAATAAGGAAAAAGTAATTTTCGACTAAAAAGATAAATATTTGAATTTTCAACTTGAAAGATACAATTTGAACCAAATATGCATGAGTTTAATTTTAAGCTAAAATACATAATTTTCAACAAAATAAGTAAATTTTGAACAAAAAAAAAAGGTTTTTCAATTAAAATGATGTAACATCAACCAAGTAAATGAATTTTTAACAAAGTAGCGCCGCTTTCAAATATGTTGTTGAATTTTCAACCAAAAGGGATAATTGCTTAGTGAAAAATGTGATATTTGATATTTTAATAAAAAAGGATTTTAATTATATACCAAAAATAGTTGAATTAAAAAGAATGAATTTTCAAAACAATAGTTTGAATCTTCAGCCAAAAGATATTCATTTTCCACCAAATAGTTGCGATTTTTAACCATAATAATAAAATCAACCTCAACTTTAGTTTTTCGAAAATTTCCTAACTATCAGGTTTTCCCTGACTTTCTGTAATTTACTGATCTGTAGAAACTTTGTAATATAAAAAAATATATGTAAATATAAATGCTTTAAATCATCTTAAATGTTCTAATAAACTCTGCTAAACTCAGCGCATTAATTATTCTTCAGGGTCTTTCAAAAAGATGGAGCAAAAGTCGTCATCGACGAAACTTCTCTAGAATACGTGAAAGGATCGACGATAGAATTTCACAAAGAATTAATTCGTTCAGCATTCAGAATAACCAATAATCCATTAGCAGAACAAGGATGTAGCTGCGGTGCTAGTTTTGCGATCAAGGTAGACTGATTTACGAAACTAGCCTCCTATTTTTTTTTGTTTTCTTTTTAAACATATATTCTGCTAGACAGAGGAAAATTTTGTAAAATAAATTTTAAATAATTGTTAATCACATATTTATATGTCATGACACAATTATTTCTCATTTATTCTTCAAAAATTTGTATTATTTTTAATTGAAAGGAGCTATTGCGTTATCTGGAAAATGATTGATGTTGTTTATTCCATTGCAATAACGCGTAAATATTTTTAAAACATTTTGTAAACCCTTTCATAACCAGTTTCCCCTCATTTAAAGGAATCTTAAGTTTCCTTATTACAGTATTTTTCTGGACCCAAGCAAGAGGTTACTTTCACTAGTTTATTTTAATGAAGAATTTGTGTTAGAGAGATATTGTAAGAGAAAGAAGATTACAAAAGGGTCAACGTTTAGAGATTTATTTAATATTTTATAAATAAAAACATCGAATGTGAAAGACCGTAACTACCGCTGTAAAGATGGGACAGAGCCGAATTTTTTTGCTAGTCACCGTTCAGTGTTTCTTTAATATGTACATAAAACTTAGTTCGTTAGCGAGAACTTATTATCACGGAATGTGTCCAATTTTCGATTAAATCGACACCTGTACTTTTCACTTTCCTCTTTTGTTGTTCTGAAAGAATAAAAATCGAAATTAGTGAATCCTAGTGAACATTTGTTTCCTTTTCTCCACTGATTTTGTTTTTCCTGTTCTTACTTTGTTCGAAAGCTCAAACTTGAGTTGCTGAATCTCTTCGGTTTGTTGAATCAATTTCTCGTTCATGTTGGCGAGATGTTCACTCATAGTGCTCAGTTGGGCCTTGTAATTGCCTTCCTGAATTTCCTTATCCTCTTGTAATCTATTCCAGCCAGAAAGAGTTTCTTTCAGTTCTGTCTCACATTTTTCTCTCCTTGCTTCACTCGTGTCCAAGTGAACGTTCATAACTTCGTTCTGGAAAAATATATTTTTAGTTAAGATTCAACGGCAATTTATATTATCAGAAATAATTGTGTGCTGTTCTTTTAATTTTGAATCTTTTTCATGTTTATTTCGCATAGAATTATTCCTGACAAAATAAATTACTACTTCTTAATACAAGTCTTTATTTAAAATTTTTAAAAATGTTGTTATGGCAATAGCTTGGTTCTAGATCAACCAAAAATATATTTTTAGTTTCAGGAGAAAAGAATTCAAAATCGTATATATACAGTACTGGCCAAAAATATGAATAAACCTGGTTTTTTGTGAGATGCATAAGTTCTCATAATTTTTATAATATACGCCATAAAATTTTGTCCATAAATTAATACGAAAGTATTGGCACAGAAAAGTTGTAAACATTTATTAATATATCATTATTTCTAGAGAAATATTTAAAATAATTCTATATTACATTTTCATATGGTTTTGTAGAATACATAGGAATATTAATTTCTATATTTTATCCAGGGTGGCCGTTTTACTCGAAGAAATAAATTCGCGATTTTTTTCCGATTCGCAAACATTTTTCACGGTCAATAAAATAACAAAAGTAGTAAAAAACTAGAAATTAAAGCACTCAAAGTGGAACTCTTGAATTTTGATCTTTTACCATTGAAGTTTGAAAAAGTTGTTTATTTCAAAATTTTTGAATTCAAATGCTCAATAATTTACACGTATAAAATGAAAGAAATTTTAAACAATTTTAAATGAAATGCAGATAAACTGCCATATTTAGAATTTTTAACTTTTATAAATTATAGAGTTAAAAAATTCAGATTCAGTTACAAAAATATAAATCCATGTTACAATTTTAAATCCTCTAAATTAACAAATCAATCAATGAACCTAAAAAATTATATTATTTTAAGGAATTTTAAGCTAGAAACATTACAAAATTTAAAATTACAATTTTTTAAAATGAAAACTTCTTAAATTGAAAGTTAAATTACTTTCATTTCAAATAGTTTAAACATTCCTTAAAATGTTTCCAAATTTTATTTTAAAATGTAGAGAAATCTAGAAGCTGTTTTAGATTTTTTTTAAATGTTAATGAATTTTGAGAGATTTTCAAAACTTCTAAATGTCTTTTAAACTGAATTGAATTTTTTCCACAATTTTTATAAAATCCTGCAAATTTTAACACATTTCCTTAAAATTTTGAAGAACAAATAACAATTGAATATTTAAATTTTGTTTGAAAAAAATGAATGATTAGAAGAGATATTTAGAAGGTTTGAAAAAATTCAAAATTCGGCTATTTATACCGAAACTTCGGTGCAAATAGCCACAGTATAGTTTAAAACAATTTGCAGATTTTAAACAAAAAAATTTAGAAGCTTTTCAAGAATTGTGAAAGGCTTTAAAAGAAAAAAAAATTTCTCAAGATTTCTAGGAAAATTAAAAATGATTTTTCATGTTGAAAAATTATTTCAAGAGAATAATTAAAAAGATTTTAAGATATATTGACCGAATTTTCACTACAATTTCTAGAAAATCTAGCAAATTTAAAAAAATGCCCTTAAAACCTTCCAAATTCTTTTTTCACAAATTTTGTAAATCTTTTAAAACCTTTTTAAATATTCTCATAAAATAATTTTTTTTAACGAAAAACCTTTTTTAATTTTTCTTGGAATCTTGGGAAAATGTTTTTATTCTTTTAAGGTATTTTCACAACTTCTAAATATCCCTTAAAATTACTCAATTTTTTCTACAAATAATAACTGTTCAATTGTTCTTTATAGATTAAAATACATCAAGTTCAATTACAAATTAAACGTTTTTAAATACAACAATTAAAATGATAACGTTCAAAGTTTAAAAACTCTTCGAAATTTTAACGATTCTATGCTTTTTATGTCAAAGAATTCA
>JAWWLR010000166.1:6749615-6764348 GCA_035041075.1 Acraspis erinacei | reverse complement strand
TGTAATCTCTTCTATTCTACCATTTCAATATCTTCGTTTACTCTTTTTCTTCTTTTCCTGTCTATTTACTACCTTCCAAACCTCTTCTTCGGTCCTAGCATTCTCCGCCTCTTCCTCAAACCTTTTATTCTCCTCCTTTTTTTTAATCAAACTATTCCCTCTTTTACTAACTTCATTTTTTCTTGTGTACTCTAATATTCTTTTTATTTCTCCAATAATTTTTTAATCTGTTATTCCACATTTCCCTCTCCCATTTTGATATTGCTGACATTGTCTGTAAACTGTTCTTTCCCTTTCCTTGCCCAATCCCCTTTTCCTGCACTTCCCATTCAGTAATTATCTTTGTATTTTCTTCCTCTTTCTTCTCCACATTCCCTTCTTTCTCTATCTCATGTTCTCACATTGAAATCTTCGCCTATTATTGGCCTAATATTTTTTTTATTTTCTACCATAATTTTTTTCATCACCTCTAATTTCTCCTGTATATCACCGTTCAAATAAACCCTCAGTATCTTCCACTTCTCTCCTTCCATGCTTACCTCTTCTACTATTATTCCTTCTTTTTTTTCTTTCCTCTCTTTCTAATCTTTGCGTATTATACATTCTTTCCTTACTCCCGCCACCATTCCCCCCGTTTATCTGCCTTTTTATTCTTATTCTTTGAATTTCGAACTTGCCGTTTGTAATTTCTTGTTAACCTTCCCCTTAATCTTTCCCATTCTTTTTCATCTAGGCACGTCTCCATCATTATTACTACATCTCATTGTGTCAAATCTCTCCTAACTACCCTATCATTTCTTTACAATCCTGTTATATTCCAGTAACAAATCCTTCATTCTTATTTTGTTAAAAATTTAACTATTTTGTTGAAAACCCATCTTTTTGAGTTTAAAATTTAACTATTTTGGTAGAAATTTAATCTGTTTTAGTTGAAAATATAAATATAGGTTCTAAAATTGACATAAAATCTAAATTTGGCATCGGGTCCAAAATAGACATAGGATCCAAAATGGATATAGGCACAAATTGGGCATAGGTGCCAAAATTTTGATAGGGTTAAAGTTCTGCATAGGGTCAAAAATAGCCATAGAGCCCAAAATTGACATAGGAGCCAAAATAGGTATATAGCCTAAAACCGAAATAGGTCTCAAATTAACATATATCCCAAAATTGACCAAGGGCCTAAAATAGACATAGATAGTAAAAACATTACATAGGTAGTAAAAATGTGTTTCTATTTTTCTTTAATTTACCGAGCAAAATTGAACCGCCCCCTCCACCATTACTTGTCAGAGGGCTGAAGCTAGCCTGCGCCGTCTCTGGCAGGTAAAATAAGTTAACGGTAAGCTTATCGTTACAGCGGTTAATGTTGTAATTTTGCGGCCCGATCCATTATGTATGTTGCGCCCGGCCCGGCAAGCCCCACTTCAATTTGTAAACCTACCTGCATACATTCTCTGATTTTGTACATACAAAAATAATAGTTGAAATATTACATGATATTTTCTTTTTTTAAAGGTACAGCTGAAAATGTGTTATAAAAGATGTAAAAATTTCATAATATAAATGAAGTGAAGGTTTTTATTTGAAAAAATAAAGATAATTTTTAGAATAAATATACTATTGTTTTAAAGAGATAATAATGAGCGTTAAATAGAAAAAGTCTCCTTAAATAACCCGTAAATTGACCTATAATTATTTTATGATGGAAAGTTACAACTCCCGTATTTTATGTGTTTCATTAAATAATTAATGTTTAACCATGTAAGTCTGTGCTAATTAGAGCTCCTGAACAAGTCCCGATTTTTCGTATTCTAAATCAAAATGATCTGTATCTGACCAGCCACTACTACGGAGTTCCAACTAACACTGATGTATCATCTTCCAGACCGAGCTGCAGCCTCCGCGGTATAAAATACTATTTCAATTGAGCTAAAACTTTCCAGAAACCTTCTTTGAACCTTACTGAACAACTTTCTCACTGGAGAGTCATCGTGGCTCAGATGTATTGTGGTTGTATAATGTTCTAACATTGCAGCCTTGGCAACCACGCTGACGCGGGTTCGATTCCTACAGCAAGAAGCGATGCAGGATGTGTTTTCAGAGAGCTTTCCTTCGGTTCCTTCGTATACTACCCTACAGCTTATAATTAACCCTATAGTACAGTCGCTAATGACCCTGGTAGGTTTTGCGAGTACAAACATTCTCTTAATAAAAAAAACTTCCTTATAGTGCTTCCTTGCAGGGCATACTTCTTATGAATTTTATATTGAAATTGTGCAAGTTGATTATTAATAAATAATTTAAAATTACTTCATTCCTTCGGCACTGCTTCCTGAAAATCTTTAAAACAATCTAGACTCTACTCGACAAGTTACTCTACACTTTATTAAGTTTCGTTGAGCGCCAGGCCTGTACTATGCCACTTTAATTCTTAAAATCCAAATTTCAAAATAATATAGCAAAAACCTCAAAAAAAGGAGAGACTAAACTTAATTCAAGGAACACAGTGTACCAGCTTCTCGCACGGTCAGTTCAGACTCGGTAGTTGGGCGTGTCACTCGAATAAAGAGAGTTCACAATACCGGAAAAATAAATACCTCTATATTCATATCAACCAGAAATTATAATTTATTTAATTAAACAAAATTTGAAACAATTTGGTCTCCAGTTTGGCATTACACTCGACATAATTCTCGACATAATTCAAAAATCGATAAAGGCTCGAATAATGAAGGGCGCGACTCATTCACAAAATCACAATATATAAGAAGTCTTAAATCCTAACCTAAAAAGAACTAGAAATATAAACTATTTCCGAAAATTTGGAACTCCATGACAGGCAATTGAAAATCACAATTCATTTACTTAAAAAAACAACTCAAAATGACCATTTCTGAAAATTTGGTAAAGATTCATACTCTGATTCTTTAACTAAAACCGAAATTCAATAATTCTCATAGCCTTAGTTTCGGAAATCTAGTGACGGTCAAAAATCGAACCTCAAAACTGACTAGCCTAACATTACTAAATTAGTAATTACCAATGACTAGTCAAAACCTAATTTATCCTGTTAGTAATAGTCAAACTCAAATCTCTAATTAATTCTAAATCATCCAAAAAATCTCATATCATTCAGATTTCCGAAACACAGCAAAATTTGAAATACTTGATATCATTACATTCTCAACCATGATTATTAACTTTACATATTATTGTTGATCTTGACGGAAGTTACGTTTTAGCTCACCTAACCTTAAAATCTACTGACAATAATAATCTTGACTTCCAAATAAACCATATTTTAATCACTTACCAACAACGGTTAAAAGTCCAATCATAACATGGCAAACGCTAACCCTAAAATTATTCAAATCTACGTAGCCAAAAAGTCACTTAAATATTCCTAACTAATCTGAGTAGAAATTGTCTGAACCTTCTAAAGTTCAGATAAGTAAATTTTTTAAACATCTCAAAGAACAATTTAATAAAATTATTTCAAATAAAAGTTTCTCAAAATAATTTTCTATCTAGAAATACCTAGAAATCACGCAATTCATAGACATTTCTTAAATCAAATAGGTACATGTTAGTAAGCACACTATTCATAGACATTTCTTAAAATAAATAGGCACACTACTATAAGCGCACAATTTTTGACGCTCAAAGTTCTTATCAAAATTCACTAAAGAGAAGTCGGAGTAAGGGGGAGTTCATAATGACACTTGAAGGGGATGCAATCCATGTTATTTCAATAATAGTTATTGGGAGTGCATATTTTGAGGTTAGCAAAAATTAGAAGAAATCTCGACTGGGGCACAGTTGTATAAAAATAAAGAATTTCGAAACAAAGCTCAACTGAAGCTCGACTAAATGTCCATACACGGATTCATGACAGGGCTTACATTTGAAAGTTCAAACATTCTTGGAGCAAAATTCGACTGGAGCACAGTTCAATTATTACACAATAGAAATTCAAAAAAACCGAAAAAGCATTTCACAAATGAAATTGATGCATTGTTCTTTAGATAAAAGGCTAGTTAAGGGGATTTATTAGAGTTATAAAAATGTATGTAAGATTCTGTTCGCCATTTTGAATATTTTTTTTTTGATAAAATGTTTATATTTGGTTTAATAATCAAATTGGAGAGAACAATAGAGAAAAATGGCAGTGAAGCTCAGTGTAGTCATGTGTGAATTCTCGCAGCACTCTCCATCGACCCTCTTAAAACTCCGTGCAGCCGAGTTGCGGCCCGCGGTCAATTTTTTTGAAGACGAAAATCCGAGTTGCGGCCCGCGGTCAATTCAAGAGATCCGTGTCCCTACAGTCCTCCTTATCCTCTCTACTCGACGCTTTCGTCCTTAACTTTCAATGATTTCATGCAAGGGGCGACTGTCATTTTTCCTTCACACTTTTTCCCGGCTTAAGACTGGCAGCTTTTACTATATAAGTAGATTTTTTATGCTGGCGTGTTTAAAAAATGTAGGGAAATATGAATTGTCAGTAATAATTATAAGGATGTGATAATTACAGTGCTAATGACAATATAATGTGTAATAAAATATGAATTATTAATCTATTTAAGGTTGTCGTCAATTTTATAAATACTTTACTGAAAAAAAAAAAAAATTAATGTAGTAAAGCTGTCGTCAATTCTATAAATACTTAATCCATGACTTTAAACATACATTACTAAAAAAAAATTTTAAAATACATAATTAAGCTAGTGAAAGCTGTCAAGTGAAATAAATTATGAAATAAGCTGCATATTTTCACATGTATAAGGTATTTATTTCACTTTGAGATAAGACTAGACTGGTAAAAATTTACGGAAAACTTTACGGACGAAGTTAAATCTACTTAACGAACTGCTTTCCAGCAATAACATATAATCTTTTAAAAGTTCTTCTTTTTCTAAAATTTCTTTCCTCTTTCCAATACTTCGCATTTTTATGTAGGCATCTATTTGCACATCGTTTAAAGCTTCATTCATTTTGAATGATAAGATTCACAACATTTTGTTGTCCGCGTCGGTGTTGGAGAAAAACCAGCCCAAATATGTGGTGGAAAACTTGAGTCACTTAGTATGTAATTTTCTGAAATATAGTCATAAAACTTTTGAACTCTTTTATCTAACGGTTGGAGAGCCATGAGATCTTCGAGAAAACAATTTTCTATATCGGATAAATTTAAAAAAGCTAGACCGAAGAAGTTTTTTAAAAATGATCCTATTTCAGAATTTTCATCTTTGTATTCAACAACCAATCCAAGCTCTTGAATCTTTCTCCACCAACTTTGACCCAAATGGAACCGACAACCTCTTACACTTGAATTTGAAAACACTTTACGTACAGCGGAATGAATGGCAAGTTCGAAGTCTACATAAACACAAACTGCTACATTTTTCAGAAATTCGATGATTTAGCTTCCACTTCTTTACACCCCCACCCCTCTCTATGGTGGTGGAGTGGGAGGAGAAACGTCGAAATGAAACTCAACCAGAAGAAAAGTGACCGCGGGCCGCAATTCGGATATTTTCTTGACCGCGGGCCGCAACTCGGTAACAGCCAGGAATCATGTATAAACTACGTTACCCATTGAGGTGAGGGGGATTACTCCAGAAACTACGATTAGTAACAGGGTGGGAGGAGGTGCGAAAGTAAGGCTATGAAATTAGATAAAATTTAGAACGATACCTGACGACAAATTTCAACAAAGATTGGGAAATTTGCGAAAAAGGCCGCGGCTTTCCCATTTTTTTAAATTAATTTGTTCTCTGTTTACAAGAAATGATCCATTTTCGCTTAAATGCGAACTGAATTAATAGAACCCATAAGAAAAATCAACCTCTTTTGTTTGAAAAGTCTACTAGTACATTTTTCGCTGGGAATTCATCTCTTTTGATTAAAGATTCTAGTATTTGGTTGAGAATTGCATTTTTTTGAAAATGTGACTAGTTTGTTAAAAAGTCATATTTTTCGCTAAAAGATTTAGTTAGTTGATTTAACATTGCACTACTTTGTTAAAAATTTACTTTGTGGTTAAATAGATATCTATTTGGTAGAAAATTAAACTACTCTTTTTTTAGAAAAATTATTTTCATAGTTAAGAAATCATCGTTTGTGTCGAATGCTGATGACTTTAAAATGTAAATTAATTTTCTTATTTGAAAAATGATCCTTTTTGGCTAAAAATACATACATTGACTAGTCAATTAATCTGTTTTGGTTTCACCTATTTTGTTTGAAATTCGTTTTTTTCTTGTTGTATTCAGCTCTTTTTTAATACCGATAAACAATGCTAAAATAAAAGAACGACTATTAACGGTCTGTTGCGAATTCATCTCTTTTGGTTAAATAATAAATTAGTTGGTTTAAAGTTTAACAACCTAAAAAAATGAATTTTGTTTTTGTTTGAAGATTCATCATTTTAATTGGGTCTACGAACCTTGTTTTGAAAATTTGTATTTTCGGTTGAAAATTATACATAAAATATAAAAATTTAAAAAGTATGTACATTTTTAAGCTATTAATTTAATTGAAATAGGGCCAAGTAAGGTAAACATCCTAGTAATCGTGACCGTAGTTCCAGTACTCGTGATGCCAATTTTCTTGCTTTTTATTTAATTTGAATGAATGTAATTTCTAATTGCTGTTATAAAAGGCTAAAAATAAGCGAATTTCATAATTAAATATTCCTTTTAACATATTTTTATAACAATATATAAAAATTATAACCTAATTTCACGATTACTGGGGCCGTCACGATTACTGGGATACTTACCTTAGGCAATCACTACATGGTTCAGGTGTAACTCTAGAAATGATAAACTGTAGATAGAAATCTTAACGTTTTCTAATAAAAAAAGTTTTATAGAATGAATTAACTAATTTCGTAATATTTCTTTTTGTATCAATATCTAACTCAATGTGCAGGCATTATTTTTGAAAATCTTTCTTTACTCTTGCAAACTGATGCTATTAAACGTTGTGACATTTTTTCCTATCTGATTTAGAGTAGTTTCCCCTATATAAGAGTTGTTATAAGTAAATTATTATAAGTTTCGACTTAAAATATTTTCGCAACGGTATAAGATGACAATTCTTTTATCTGTTTTCTAAAGTGAGAGGATGAGACATTGACGAATGATTAAAGCCTTGAGAACGATACACGTAATACATCTCTTCTTATTGTAATTTCCAATTACTTGTGACATTTTGGTCCGATTTCGAATCACAAAACAATATTAAAAATATTTTAGTTGAATACAGTTTTAAACAATAAATTAGTGCTGAGAACGTATTCTGTTAAAGATACAATATACATTTTATTGTAAACATGTTATTACAAAGTCAAACGCGGGATTTCATCGGGAACGGGTGTCATTCTCGAAAATTACAACCGCTCCTGGTGAAATCGTAGTAATATTTCAGTTGAAAAAATGACTTAAGACAGAGAGATAGGTGGTTACAGTCCCTGACAGGCTCAATACGATGATCCACCAAAAGTTCCAGACACCCTTAGAATACAGACAGACTCAAGGAAAACCGCCTTCTGCATTTTGCCCACAAGGGTCCTGATGTTTTGTTGACATGCAAGGCTGAATTTTAGACTATGAACCAGAGAAAGCTTGGCATATCCGAGAGGATGGGTGGTCAGTGACGAGGTCACTGCACATCTCCTTGAAGCTATTTGTGTTCTCTGAGTTTTCATTCAACAGATGCTGGACTTCGGAGATTCCTCTTCGAAATATCTCGACCTCCTCTGGTTTGGACGGGTGGTTCATAATTACTCAAAAGTCTTGGAAGAGTCTAGATGGGTCAGAAGAAAACTGTTGATTTTCTCGGACTCACCTCTCCCTCCGCTATGGACTTCTCCTAGCGGCAGATAGTATCCGTATTCTGTGAATAATGTGCTGCCTGGTGGTCAGCCGTTTTGACTTTTTAAATAATGATGACAGATACGTAGTTCGCGCGCTAATTGTTTTACCCTGGAAGTGAACTTACTGCCAGATTTTATATAGTCAATCACAAACTGAATGCACGTTATCCACTTCGGCTAGATTTTCGGGCTTGAGAGAAATCTGGATTCTTAGGTTTCTCCTGTTCCTGAAGCATTGCTCGTCCTCTACTAGATACCTGCCCACGTTTGATCTTTGCGTGGCTTTAATTTCTCTGCTGTCTGCTTGATCGGGTTGTGGTAGAGGAGGCACTCCGTAAATAACCACTTCGTATGTTTGAATGGCACGCTTTCGCAGCGGCTCAGGGTTTCAACAGGCGTCGTAGAATTTTAGCAAGTCATCCATCAGTCCATCTGTACACTCCAAACTATTATGCGTGACCGGTCCATCTTATTGCCTCTATCTTTATTAGCTCCCCCAACCATCGTGCAATCGGCACGGTTGCTTACGCCTTGGCTTATGAGTTTCTCCTTGGGGAAGTTTCTCCATCTGATACTTGTAGTATTGTATAATGCTTTTGGATCGGTTGCATAATCCCTACTGGAGTGTCCCTAATTTCTTCTGAAGTTAAATTCTTAACTTCGCCGCTGTAAATGTTTATTTTTACACGTCTTTTAGGATGCCCGTCTGGATATATTCCACGAAGGCAAAAAGCTTCCCACACTATGGCAAGGACATCACCACTAGATGTTGTTAAAACAGAATGTTCTTCGTTTGATATAAACTCAGGGGCACTATGTCGACCTTTCAAGCGAAGTGGTATATCCCCCGGAAACTTGTATGTTCGAATTTGGAACATTCGTGTTCGATTGACGTTAGGCACAAGCCTGATGAATCTTAGTTCGTTCGGTGAACGTCTAAGTATGCGAGAAGGCGGATCTCTCGCATTAGGAGACCTGGACCTGGTACGAAGAGAAGCCATAGTAGAAGAATATGCGCAGCGAGGAACACCAGGATCGTCCTTCGGTTCGCACTTGATCTGTGAACTCGAGTCTGCAACAAGAAGCCGAAGATTAATTTTTTTTATGTACATAATCGTATGTTGTCACAGCAAACTTCTAGATATTAAACCGATGAATACCATTATGAGTATCAATTTACGGCCATGTGACGAGTCGGTCATGTTTTGAACTGTATGTGGCGTTGCGTGTGAAAATAAGTTAGGAAATAAAAAAGGTGTCGGTAATGTAGGAATCGGGTCACGTGACCCACTCGTCATATGGCTTTAAGATAAAAAAGATCCTCTTTGTTGAATTTAAAATTAATTTATGCACAAAATTATTTATACGTGGCGTCTGGTAGATTTTATACATATGATTGAAATTCGCTGGTTATTCATATCCGAAATAAGATTCAAAAAGTGAGTAACAATTCTGAAAAATGCCGAAGGGAAACGAATTTTTAATACAATTGTCCAACTTTCAACTGAGTTGTTTCAATTGCAATAAAAAAATGAATTTTCAAAATTAGAAGCAAGAAAGATTGTTCAGTCAATAGAGAAAAAAGTTTCAACAATTTTCATTGAAAAGTATCACTAGTATACATAAAAGTATAACCAAAAGAGATCAAAAAGCAAATTATTCACAAAAAGTTAAAATTTACCAAAGATATATACTTTTAACTTAAATAATGAATCTTCGAACAAAAATATAAATGTTAAATAAAAGCCTAAAATTTTCAAGCAAGTAGGTTAATTTTTAATTCAAAATATTTATTTTCTACTCAAAAGATTAATTTTCTATAAAAAAAGGACAAATTTTCAATGAAATGCTGAAAATAAATTTCGTTTAATAATAAAACAGTTACATTTTCACTAATCCTAAAAATGAATTTTGAATAAGGGAGTTACATTAACCCAATAGCTGAATTTTGAAATAAAAAAGAAAAATTTTCCAAAAAAACTATAGTAGTTGACGTTTCAGCTAAAATGATTCTAATTTTAAATAGACAACGTTGCATTGAACTAACTAACTTCAAAATAGTTGAATACACATTTTGCAAACAAAGGATTTGGAACTAAATAATTATATTTTCAACCACAGAAATGAATTTTTAACTGCATTTTGATTGACTTTTTTCAAATAACGTATATACTGCAAGTTAAATAGAAAATTGTCTTTTAAACCCCTGAGAAATTACAGTTACAGACTAGAACTGGAAATATTTCTGAATTTGTTCTTTAAATCCGCATTAAATGCTAAGGAGTAATTTTGGGGCCTGGGGAGAACTAGATTTTTTTTTAACACAAAAGTTTTGAAGTAATTTGTAGTAATTTGTAGACTTTCAATGTAGCTTACTCAAGACTGGCTGGGAGCCGCCACTCGAAAAAGCTTCTCCAAGCTGAGGCAAACGCTGGGGCGAGTTCACGGGAGAAGAGTGTTCGCTATCCCATTCTTTTTTAATTTCCTTGCCCGGTGAACTTGAGTCTGTAAGAAAAAGATGTAAGTTATGAATTTTTAATTCTTAATACTTACAATGTCATCTCAAGATACGGCACACGTACCGATTTGGTTTGGACTTCAAAGATAGCAAGTACATCAATATTTATTAGAAATTTTTTTTACCAATAAGCCTTAGTTTCCGTATAAAGGTTTTAGTATTTACGCTTGAGCGCTGACTCGACAGAGCACGGGAAGTAGGGTTGGGCGATCGGTTGGGCGATCGCATTAGTATTGGCAAGTCGAAAGCCTAAGCGTAAATACTCAATCCTGGATATCTCGGAAACTATGGACCTTTGGATCAACAGAAAAATACGTATCCAATGGATCTTGATATAACTTTAAACTGTTCATGTTCAGTCAAATCAGCGATTTGTGAAAAATAAATTGATGGGCAGCGAAACAATGCGAAGCAACAGGCCAGCTTTCTAGTCGAGAGTTGGCGCAATATGACCAGTTCTAATTTAAATTCAAAACACATTTTTACGCCCTCCATTTGTTCCTTAAAGGTATTGGAACCAGAAACCTCAAAATTGAATTGTCTCACTTTACTACCTAAATACTGGAATTTTGATTAAGGTTGTTGGTTACATCCGACTTTGAATTTTTCTTTGATAGATACGGCACTGACTCAATCTATATATTTTTTCGAAGGATTTGCGAACGAAAGAAAGAAAACTTATCGAACATGCGGGAGATCCTTGGAGAAATAAAATGTTGAAAAACCAAACATTTTGTTGAGAAAATCCTTATTTTCACGATAAATATGAATTTTGGAAAGATAAGAATCAGCGGGTAGCAGAAGATAGTATTTGAACGGTTAGAATCATTTGAAAATTTATTTTTTTACAAACAATTTTTTACTCGCAATTCTGACCCTAAATTTTTCAAAATACGTTGCGAAATGGAGAAATTGAATGCCCTGTGTGTGTATGTTGCAACTGGAATTGTAATCACACACTAGGCTAGCTGTCACCTTCACTCTACACACGGTATTGGGTAGCCCTTCCTGATCGACCGTGGATCAGGACTACGATTCTCAAAGGGGAAAGCCTCTTCTGGGACATTGACTTTTTGATGAGACTACCATCAATCGATAGTTGTCAAAAATAATTAGACACGTGCGCCCGATTTTTTGGTCCCTTGTAAAAACTATGAGCGTTTGTAAATCACATTAGCCAAGGGTGCAGAAGCTGTACCGGTTGGCGCGCATGTACTTACATCAAGGTTCGCCGGTCCAGTGGGAAAGAGCCTGGCTGGCGACCTCGCTGCTGTGAGTTCAAATTTTTTTGCTCAACTTCTTTTTCGTATTGTAAGCATGTCAAATAATAATTGTTAATACTTCCCCGGCGATTAAATTATTTTTTTCAGAAATATTACTGGGAAATAAATATCATACAGAATCTTTTCGATTAATTTCTTTGTATAATATTAATATGTTTTAATATTCACGGGTGATAATTGTCATAGATTATCACGCAGCTGGGCGATGCATGGTTCACTGCAGCCACGGAAGAAATGAGAATCAGCCAAAGATTAGGCAGTTTTCAATTGGGGAAAAAAAGTGAATACAATTCCCTGCAAAATATTGAAATATACTTTTAGCAGCTAACATCTTCAAACGCACAAATTTGATAGATAATCCAATTCATGATTGTAAGTGAATTTAGAAATGTACCCAGTTTGAAATTATAAATGAATTATAAATTTTTAATTTATCATGTTACCCAGTAATTAATTTCAAAACAATCAAGTTTCTAAATTAGGCAAAATTATCAATGTGCAAAATTCTGCAATATCCAGAATAATTGGTAGGCAACTTGATAAGCTTGGAATGTATAAATAAATTTACAGAGGGCCTGATTTCGAAACTTGATAGTTTTTAAATTTATTGTTGGGCAACTTGATACATTAAAAATTTATAATTCATTTATAATTTCAAACTGGGTACATTTATAAATTCACTTACAATTATAAATTGGTTTATCTATCAAATTTGTGCGTTTACAGCTGTTATATGCAAAAAGTATATTTCAATATTTTGTAGGATATTGTATTTACATTTTTTGTTTTTATTTCCCATTTGAAAACTAGCTAATCTTTCGTTGATGCCCATTTCTTCCGTCGCTGCAGTGAACAGTGTATCACCCAGCTACGTGATAATCTATGGCAATTATCACCCGCAAAATATGTAAAAAAATAAATTACGATTATACAAATAATTTATTCGAAAAGTGTCTACATGATATTTATTTCCCAGTAATATTTTTGAAAAAAAATTTAATCGCCGGGGAAGTTTTAAAAATTATTATTTGACATGTTTACAATACGAAAAAAAGTTGAGAATAAGATTTGAACTCACGGCAGCGTGGTCACCAGCCAGGCTCTTTCACACTGGATCGGCGGAACTTGATGGAAGTATATGCGCGCGAATCGGTACAGCTTCTGCACCCTTGAGTAATGTGATTTACAAATCCTTATAGTTCTTACAAGGGACCAAAAGATCCGAGACACGTGTCTATTTATTTTAGACGTACTATCGATTCATGATAGTCTCATCAAAAAGACAAAGTCCCACAAGAGGCTTTCCCCTCTGAGAATCGTAGTCTTGACCCATTGTAGATAAGGAATACGGTGTGTAGAGTGAAGGTAACTACTAGCCTCGTGGCTGATTACAAATAGAGTTACAACACACACACAGGGCATGTCAATTTTGTACCCTTTTTTCACCATTTCACAACGTATTTCGCAAAATTTAGGGTCACCATCATCAAGTCGTGGCCCTTTGAAAAACTCGTATTTCTAGAGAATTCTTTTATTATGTCAGAATTTTGAGGAAAAGAATAAATTTGCAAACGATTCTAACCGTTCAAATGCTGTCGTCTGCTAACCGCTGATTTATATCTTTCGTTAAGTTAATACTTGTCGTGAAAAAAATGATTTCCTCAACAAAAGGTTTGATTTTTTAAAATTTTATTGATTCGAGGATCTCGGAAACCCCCGTATATTCGATAAGTTTGCTTTCTTTCGTTCGAAAATCCATCGGAAAAAATATATATTGAGTCAGGGCCGTAACTATGCACAAAAAAAATCAAAGTCGGATTTAACCAACACCCTTAATTAATTATTTTTTAAGTTATTTTACCTTTTTTGCCTAAAATTTCTCTCTTAGGAGTTCAGTTGATCTGATGAATACAATATTCAATTGGCTAATCTAAAAATTGTTGGTTAACTTGAGTAAATACGAAGATCTAACGCTATTTTCAGGAAATTTGAATTAAATTATTGATCCTAAAATTATTTCATTTGTATGCCCAAAATTTGATTTTTTAGGAGATAAATCAAGCTCTTGCTAATAATATTCAACTGATTTATTAAAAACTTTGGGATATAATGACTGGATGAAGCTTTAGCGTCACTTGTTATGAAATTTTTAGTATCAATTATTTTCAGAGTTATTTCATTGCTTGAGTTCATAAGATTTTTTTAGCCGCTTAGTCAACCTCTAGCCCAAAATCAATCGGTACGATCTACAAAATACAAGGCATCTAGCTAAACCTAGTAAAAACATCTTAAAACGGATAAAATTTCAATAATAGATTCATTTTTCTATAAAGTCCATGTTAAAATTAGAATTCCGGAAATTATTTGAGTAAAGACATTCAATTTTCGACTAATTTCCTTATGTATTATTAATATAGAGGTTTGGGATTACAAAAAGACGTATTAATAGACATTTTGAAAAAGAAAAAAATAATTTTTGTATCGTTCTGGAATAGATAATTTTTCGAAGCCCCAAAAAGGCCAGTTTACCACTGTAATTCCTTCTCGAGACCCACACGAGTGACAATTATATCGGCCGCTAACCATTTTTGCATATTCCCTTGTAAAAGTATACTAAAAAAATAGTTTCAGGTACAAAAAATTAAATAAGGTTTAATACAGAGCTTCCTAGTTTTCAAAATTCCAGACTACCACATAAACCACCCTTAGCACTTTTAATTAACCAAATCCTAAGTTTCTTCACGTAAAACAACCATTAAATTATAAATATTCACAAGAGTCACCTTCAGACAACTCTTGGCTATTTTCGCGACGTCTGAATAATGTTCAGCGACTGTTGGTTCTCGCAGTTGACGCTCGATAATATGTTTATCTCGCACTTCGCGCTCGATAATGTATTTACCTCGCGCTATGCTCTCGGTCTTTGTATTTCACCCACATGCGAACACAGACCATTCAAAAGAAAAGGTCAATGCATCGACACCTGGAATTTGGTGATTGTGAATTCTCTTTTGTTAAAGCTCCTTCGGCCTTAACGAATACATTCTCAT
>JAWWLR010000166.1:6699217-6713015 GCA_035041075.1 Acraspis erinacei | reverse complement strand
ATTCAAAAATCGGTCATTTTGAACCTCGTTTTCCGATTTCACCCCACTGTGTGCCGTGTCGCACACTATCTATTTACATTTAATTACCATTTCCCAAATTATTTCCCATTTACTTCAAGTTTATTTTTTAAATGTGGACACAAAAATTAGAAGTGGGGCCTCGTTTAGTCGCGGAATTCACGAAGAGCATGCCCCTAAGGGGGTAATTTTTACAAATTCGAAAAAATTTTCTTCTGAAGATTATATTTTTAGTTATTAATTTTATTATTTGGTTGAAAATTGAACAATTGTCGCAAAAAGATATCCTTTTGGGTAGCAAATTCTACTGTTTTTTTAAAAACTCAACTTTTTTCGTAAAAAATTAACCTTTTCTTTAATATTTATATTCTGTTGCTCATTTGTTAACTGAAGTCTGTTTTCGATGAAAAATATTCTTTCTGAAAATAAGTCTTTTTGATTTAAAAATTCATATTTTTTAGTAGAAATATTCCATCTTCCGCTTCTTTTTTATTGAGAAGTCAATTCAAATCTTTGTGGATGAAAATTTAACCCTTTTTTGAAAATTTCTCTTTTTTATTTAAAACTTCACATACTTTAGTAAAATTTCATTTTTCTTGGATAAAAATGCAACAGTTTCTTTGAAAATTCAACAATTCTGTTAAAAAGTTATACATTTTAGTTAGAAATTCAACTATTTAGCAGAAAATTAACTTATAGTTTACAATTCTTATTTTGGTCTTGGAAAGTGAACTGGAATCTTCTTTAGATTAAATTTTATCTAAGTTTTGAAGCTTTTTTTTAATTCGTCTGTTTTAGAAGAAATTTAAGAAAATTCTTAAATGAAAATGCAATTTTTTGTTTAAAAATTCAACTCTTATTTGAAATTTTGTTTTTTCGATTTTAAAATTCAGCTGCTTTAACAGAAATTACATATTTCTTGGATAAACATGCAAATGTTTCTTTGGAACTTCCAGCTATTTGTTTAAAATTCATACTATTTGTTTGAAAATTCTGCTGTTTTGTTGAAAAATTAACTTTTTTGTAGAAGATTTACTTTTTGTTTAAATTTAATATTTTTATTTTGATGTTTGAAATATTTTCTAAAATTTTAAATCCATATGTTTCAAATGATATTTCAACTTTCTTGGGTAAAATTAAACTGTTTGATTAAAAATTAAAATATTTAGATAAAAGTCATACTCTTTGGTTAAAAATTCGGATGGTTTGTTGAAAACTTATTTTTTTCGTAGAAAATTTTCTTTTTGTTTTAAAATTTATATCTTGATGTTGAACAATGAACTAAAAAATTTTTCTTCATGAAAGTTTAACTATTTGGTAAATAATTCAAACATTTTTGAATTTTTTTTTTCAAAATAAAAATTTATCTGTGTTAAGACAAATTTAATCCCTTTTGAATAAAAATGCAACTTTTGGTAAAGAATTCGAATTTGGCTTTTTGGTTGAAAACTTAACTAATTAAATTAAAAGTTGAACTTGTTTGCTCAATATTAATTTTTTGTGATGCTTCATTTTTTAAGTCAAAATTCATCTCTGTAGTTGAAACTTTAACTATTTTATTGAAATTTTTTTTTACAGTTAATTTTTTTGAACTGAAAATTTAACTATTCTAGCTGAAGATTTTTTTTAGTTGAAAATTCAAGGTTTTCTGAAAAAATTTCCACTTTTCTCAGGAAGTCGTAAATATTTTAGAAGCGGGATGCAGAACTATGCAAATATAAAGAAACATTTTTGGAAAGAAAAAAATTAATTTCTACAGCCACAGAGATTTATTGCCCAATATACGAAAATTGGAATCTTTCTTCCAGCCTAAAGTTCTAAATTTTCTTGAAAAATCATTATTTTAGTTAAAAATTCATTTATTTTTTGAAACCCTAAATAATATATTGAAAAATTCCATTCTGTTTTTGTTGAAAAATAATGTTGTCAAAGGGAAATATACTTATTTCATTTTTGGTTTAAAAAATTGGTTCTTTAATTGAAATTTAATTATTTGGTTAAAAATTAATTTTTTTGTTTGAAGATTCTTCATTTTAGTTGAAAATTCACTTCCTTAAAAAATCATTTTTTTAGTTAAAAATTAATTTTTTCAACTAAATAACTATCTATTCCATTCTTTGTTGAAAATTTATCTGCTTTAAAGAAAAATAAAACTACTTATTTGAAAAATAATATATTTTCTTGAAAATTCGTCTCTATGATCTGCCTCCTCGAAAATCAATATTTTTGTTTAAAACCACTACTATTTTGGTAAAAAATGGATTTTCTTCGTTGAAAATTCATAATTTCCGTTATAAATTCAATTCTTTGTTTAAAAGTCTAACTATTTTCGGAAGAAATTGTTTTTTTTTATTTGAGAATTAATTATTTCGAATCAATATTTAATTAATCTATTTTTTTATTTCATATTTTTCAAATCCAAATTCAACTGTTCGTTTGAAAAACCATATATTTTCTGAAAAATTCGTATTTTTGATAGAAAAGTAATTTTCTCTCTAAAATTAATTTTTTTTGTTAAAGAACCAACTATTTGGTTAAAAGCTGATCTCTTTATATCCAAAATTAAATATCTGTTTGAACAATAATACATTTTGTAAAAAATTTGCCTGATTTGTAGCAAAATAATTATTTTTATTGAAAATTAATTTTTTTGGTTAAAAAAAACTTAAATATTTGGTTAAAAAAGAATGTTTTTTTTCCTTTGAACATTGATCCATTTAGTTAAAAATTCACTTCCCTGTTTCAAAATGTTACTATTTTGCTGAAAATTCGTATATTTTTGTTAAAAATTAATTTTTTCCACTAATTTATCTTTTTTAAATCAAATATGATCTTTTTGGTTAAAAAACCAAATATTTAGTTAAAAATTTATTTGAATTTTGTCGATGAAGATTCATCATTTTAGTTATAAATTCACATGCCTACTCAAAAATTTTACCATTTTTCTAAAAATTGTTGTTTTTAGTTCGGAATTTATTTTTTCACTAAGAAGTTAACTATTCCATTTCTGGTTGGTAATTTATTTTTTTAAATTAAAATTGATCTTTTTGGTTAAAAATCCCAACATTTAGTTAAAAAGAAATTTTTATTTTGTTGATGAAGATTCACAATTTTAGTTATAAATTCACTTCCCTGCTTAAAATTATTACTATTTAGCTAGAAATTGCTATTTTTTTAGTTCGGAAATAAGTTTTTGACTTCAAATTTAACTTTTTTTTTTTTTTTGAAAATTCGTCTTTTTTATAGAAAAGTAATTCTAACTCTTTAAAAATTATTTGTTTGATTAAAAACACAACTATTTGGTTAAAAATTCACTCCTTTGGTTAAAAGTCTGACTATTTTGTTAAAAATTCTTTTCTTCTTTATTCAAAATTACTTTTTTCAACATAAAACTGAATTATTCCATTTTTGAATTCGTCTTTTTGTTTGAAAAGTAATCTGCTCTCTTAAAAACTAGTTTTTTTGGTTTGCAAAATCCAACTATTTGGTTAAAAACCACACAATTTGGTTAACATTAATTTTTTTAGTAAAAGATTCATGATTTTAGTTAAAAATTTAACGATTTGTTTTAACAATCATTTATATTTGCTTCAAAATTCGTCTTTTTAGTGTAAAATTAATGTTTTTTGTTTGTTAAAATTGATCTTTTTTTTTTAAACCCCAAATTTTTGGTTCAAAATCCACTTATTTCGTTATAAGTTGTTAAAAATTCGTTTTCACTAGTTACGAATTAATTTTTTTAACTGAAAATGCACCAATTCTATTTTTAATTGAAATTTTATCTTTTTAAATAAAAATCTTTCTAAAAAATTATTTTTTCTTGTCTATAAAAACCTAAATATTTGGTCAAAAATTAATTTGGTTGATCAAAGATTCATCAAATTTTCGGGAATACCATAAAATATTTTTTGTCCGACCCCCCTTGAAAACGTACCATTGCGTGCACGTGAAGCAGGCGGAATGTAGCTGCTTACAGCCCAGTATCCTTCGCACATGCGCTCTTCACCGCCGGGCCAACATGAAACTTTACGCCCGCTACATAAAGAACTTTACGCCCGCTATACATGCACAGCGTCACACAAGTGGGACGCACTAAAGGGGTGATAATATCATATGATGCAAGTTGAAGTACTTTTTCTTTTAAACCTTTTATTATAAAATATTTGCGAAAGGGAAAAGGGGAAAATAGTAAACTGAAAACGGGAAACGGAAAAAAGGAAAGGGGGAAATAGGAAAAAGAGGAAAAGCGTGAAGTGAACGGGGAAACGGGTAACAAAAAGGGGGGAATGAGAAAAAGGGAAAAGAGAAAAATAAAAGGAGAAAGAAGAAAAGGAAAAAGAACCAGGTTAAATGGAACGGGGGAGTAGAGAAAGGGGAAAGACAAAATGATTAATAGGGAAAGGGGAACCGGTAAAGCGGAAAAGGAAAATGGAAGGTGGAAATGAGAAAGGGTGAAAATGGAAAGGGGAGAAGAAAAAAAGCAGGAGGAAATGGGAAAAAGAGAAAAAGGTTAAATGGAACGGGGAAAGGATGAAAATGGAAAGTTTAAAAGGAGAATGGAAAACGGTAAAGGAGATTGGGAAAGGGGGAAGGCAAATGAAAGGGGCAAATGAGAAAGGGGAAATAGGTAAAAGGGAAGGGGAAAGGGTAAAAATGGGAAAGTGAAAAGGAGATTGGAAAACTGTAAAGGAGATTGGGAAAGGGAAATGAAAGTGGGAAATGAGAAAGGGGAAGGGAAATGGTAAAAGGTGAAATAGGAAAAGGTGATCAGGGAATGGGGAATGAGAGTATGGAAAAAAGAGAAAGGGGAACGGCTGGAAAGTGAAAATGGGAAAGGAAAAGGGAAATGGTAAAGGGGAATGAGAAAAGGGAAAGGAAAATGGCCTCACATGCTTGTTTTCAACGAGGTTAGGACAAAGATATAGTGTGCATTAAGGGCATAAGGCTATTTTGTTTCGTGTGCTTGGGCGGCAAGTACACATTAGTCAAAATAGCCTTCTTTAGGCCCTCGATACACAATGTGCTATTATAATATAGTGGCATTATATTGTAAAACGGCAATATAAAAAAATTGGTTCTTCATCACTATATTTAAAAGTGTTAAATATCCGGGACTAATACAAAATAACGAATAAATGAATTACCGAATTATAAAATAAATAAATTGTTAAATTTCCATAAATATTTCTATTCCTGAAATTTAAGATTAGCGAAAAAAATTAAGAAATGATTAATTGATGGTTAATTACATTGTTTCCCTTATTTATAATTTCATAAATAGCTCATAAATTTATAATTCATTAACTATGTTGAGTAGTTCGAAATCTGAAGAATTGAAATATATGTGAATTTAATAATTTGTTCATTTTATAAGTGGTTTTCGAAGTCGGCGAATTTTAGTTTCGGATATTTTGAAATTCGAAATCTCTTTTTTTTCAATTAAAAATCTTGTGGTTATGAGAAATTTGGGAAATTTCATAATTCGGTAATAATATATATTTTCGGACATTTTTTTTCATCCATTCGCGTATTCGTTCTGAATATCAATGCAATTTGTTTGTTTGAATTATGTCAATTATACCTCTTTTTCTTATGTTAAAAAAATCATAAGTAGGTACGTAAGTCTCATTTACTACCTCACTCTACACTGTGAAGAAAAAAATTATTTTAAAGGAATTTTCGGATTTATTTTGTAATTTTTATTCATTTTCCCCATGACACTGCATGACCCTCGTGACACATTTTTTACATTAGGCAGTACAGGGGAAGCACCCCCCTGATTAATAGGTTAACCCAGGTGTTGACAAAACCTAAAAATACACGGGAATCAGTACTGCGCAGGACAGAAATATCTGCGTTCACACAGCACTGAGGGCGCCACAGGGTTCGCTTTAAAAATCGACATTTTGGGTCGATATTTTCCGACTTTTTAATAATTATTACAAATTATTAAATAATTATTACAAATTGTTAAATAAATAATATGGAGTTTCAATTTATTATTTAAATTCTTTGGAAGTCAAAGTTACAAAAAACTTAATTTTAGGCAAAAAATGTCTTTGGATGACCCTATTTTAGGAAAATTTATTTACAAATTTCACATTTTTCAGTTAAAGTTACGGAATTTTTTCATACATTGTACCTGAAATTTCCGAAACTTTCAACTGAAAAATGTCAAGGTTTGAGTAACGGAAATTTTATTCCGGTACATGGAACAGAAAATTAATAAACTTTTTTCTAAATTGAAAGCTGATTGACGAAAATTTCATTACTATTCTATAACTTTGTGCACAAATTTCATCAATTTAAGATTTTGTGAATTTATAACTTAGTAAATTTCAGAATATTAGTAATAGCGCATATTTATAGAATATACAGTTACATAATTTAGAAATATTACATCTTTTAGATTTTTTATTAATCTGCCTTTTATATTCTTTTTTCTTGCTTCTTCTCTTTCAATATACAGGTTCTGTTGTTACTGACTAATGTGAGAAGTAAAATTAGTCAAACCAGAATATTAAAAATAAAAATTGCACCAATTTTTTTTATTGCAAAATTTTGCAAATATATTCTTTGTAAATATATATAAGATTTTAGCTGCTTAAGGAGATCGAACTAAGAATGTTTAAAAAAGGAATTAATATTTGGAAAATTTATTTTATAGTATAATATATACATTTTTTACATAAAGGAATACTTTAGTGAGGAATTTAGTTTTTGCGAAAAACGTACGCAATTTTATTTCTTTATTTTTTAAGTTTGTTCATGATTTTGAAAGAATTTAGACGGTCTTACAAGCTGTTGCAGAGATAATCGAATGTTTAATTTGATTCCCTTAAAAAAGCAAACAAACCTTAAAAAAGAGTACGTTAACTTTTTTTAAATTCATCTAAATAATGAAAACTCCTGTAAAAAACAAGAATCCAACGACCAAATTTGGACCACATCAAACCAAAAAAATGCTCCAATTGTAATCTGAAATTTTTTTGTTAAAAACAAAAATTTCAGACAAAAGTAAAAAAGAAGAAAGAAAAATGAGAAGGCAACCAACCACATCCCCTTCCTTCACTTTTCCGTCTTTCATCTTTTTTATTTTTTTTATTATCAAATCACAATAAAAAGAAGAATTTGATGTGAGAAAAACAAACATTTTTTCTACACGAAAAATGTATATTTCAACAAATGTAATATAAATAGAACACTTCTAAGAATTAAAACAAAACTTAAATATAAATATTTTACCACTAAAATTGTTTTTAACAGCGATTGTTAATTTTTAAAACATTTTAGTGATTAGAATTTATCCGTCCATCAATTCTAACCACTTTTAGTAAAAAGAAATACTTATTCATTGAAAATTATGATTCTTGCTTATTTATTGTTTCTATTTTAGTATAAAAATTTAATAAATAAATAATTTTTTTCCATGAGTTGCTATTGTTTCAAGATGATTTATAAAATAGATAAGCCATTTTTGTACTGTGTGAAATTATTTTGTGAAAAATGTCAGCTTTTCATACTATATAATTACATATAATAATAATTTTCATACTTTTCAAATTATAAAAAGGTGAAAACCCACATCTCTTTGAGTAGTATCATTCGGTTTCAGTCAGACATACTAGTCATGTATTTGCTACGGCTGGATTCTCTGGTTTTTCGAAATTATGATTGAAGTGATGGAAGTTAGATTCCCCATCGAAATCCAAAAATAGATATTCTAAATCGATGTTTTAAGATATTATATTTTTATTTTATTGTTATACTAATCTTATTCTAATTTTATTTAATTTTAGATTAGCTTTAATTTAGCTTTATTTTAGCGTCAATTCAGGGTTATTTAGCAATACTTTAGTTTTATTTTAGTATCAAATTAGCTTTAATTTATCATTACTTTAGCTATATTTGAGCTTTACTTCTGCTTTATTTTAGATATACTATTTTTGACTTTGATCTACTTTATTTTACATTATTTTATTTACTGAATTTATTTTAAATCGGGCAGGTTCCGCATGCTGAAGTCACAGAATCTTTTTGAATCATCTTGAAGTATTGAATATACTTTATTTCGAATAAATATAAAAGTTCGCGAGTGTTAAAAAGTTAGAGAGATTTACTACAAAGCGTCACTCATTTACAATTAGGGTAGACACTAAAAGGTCAGTGCAAATGGTGCTACTCATTCTGGCACCATACAAGGCAAGTTGTCTAGCATTTTCTATCATCCACACCAAAGAGAAATTCGCGAAAAATTCGCGCATGCGCAGTGGTGTTTATTTTTCCACGCATGCGCGAAATTTAGACAATAGCTTATCGTCCTGATAGCCATGATTCAGAACTATGTTCTAAAAATAGTAGCATATCCCATCGGGCACGAAATTTAAATACGATTTTAGGGTTCAAGGTTTAAAACACGGTGTTAGGACGTTCAAAAAGCTCCTTGGGACATTCGTGTCCACTCGGATATTACTTAATTTCAGTTGAAAAATAATTCTTGTTTGTCAGATCTGAAATGGAGTTGAACATATCTTTAAGTATTTTTTATTTTTACAGTGCACTTAATACGTTCTTATTTTCTTATATATTGAGTACAAATCGATGAAATGTACCTTGCAAACATCAAGCTGTCCAAAATAAATGTAAAACTGCCCATAGACATTTTGTAGCATATTCATAATCATCAGTGAAGTCGCTGTCGAGCAAATTGCAGTAAATCTGATAATGTCACTAAAGATAATTGTTACATGCGCGTAGATTTTTGTCTTAAATAGCTTTGCATGAAAGGCAAAATTCATCGTAAATAATATTGGATTGAATTGATAAGAGTTGCAAATACTGACATGCTCATTACTATTCCCAATAGCAAGGTGCGTCATCCAGGGTTAAATATTTACTAAATATATGTATAAGTAGGTTACAATTGACTGCATTGGACCTGCGTGATGATAACAACATCTGACTGCCACCAGATGCTAGATTCGCGGCATCAACATTCGTTCATACTAGAATTTTTCAAATCTTTCCAAATTGTATAAAGTAATATTAAGGAGAGCAAATGAAAAAGTGTTATTTTTAGATGTTTTAGTTATTTTTAGATGCATCGGGGGACGACCCGCACTAAATGGTAAACTGGTTCATCTTTATTTAAGTGGAATATCTGCGAGAGGTTTTTGATTGACGAGTTATTCAAGATTAAAATGTATCAACAACATCACATTAAAATAGAGCCTCTTAACTATTTAGCGTCCTTCCTTCACGTCAACTATGTCCGAAAAATTGGTGACAAATATCCCATAAAAAGTTTGTTGTCTTTAGACGCTATTACTTCATGACCACTTGTAAGACTTGACTGATCTGAGTAGTACAATTAATTTCCGACTTAATCCCAGTAAATTCTGGTATTACATAATACAAGTACAAAAGTGTTAGGCACATGTCATTTTGGTTCTGTGACACCAGATAGATGTTAATGCAATGTTAATAAAATTTGAAATTATACAACACTTCTACAATACAGCTGTAAGGCAAAATTGCAAGTAAGGTATTGGAATAGCGAAACTGCAATATATGTATTGTAAGTGCTTTAATTTGTGGAGATATTGTAAAATTCCAATGCATCATGTCATTTAGAGTTACCTTACGATTCGGAAATAAGCTTCCAATACATTTATTGTAAGTTTCCAAAAGAAATTTTTTACAGTGTGAGTAAATAGAGGATCAGCAATCTGGGCCTGTAATTAGGTATAGTTCTAAAGCATCAGACAGAGTCGAATGCAATCACCGATACATGTTCCTAAGCAAACAGGTTCTAGCTTGGTTCAATTTGATGTCTGATCACAGGATTCATGGCATCGGTTCCCTTGAGGATAGCTCTCTAGATTTGGACTAGATCGCTCCTAGATTGAGGTGTTAGTGGTTAGTAATTTATGATAAATTAACGGTATTTGATGGTCATTTATTAGTCATTTATAATAACTTATTATTTCAAGTTGCTACAATGCGATAAATGCGTTTTCAAAGCTTTCTGGGTACTGCAGCAATTCACACTGCTCATACGAAAAAGTTTGGTCAGCCACGTATATAAATTTCTGACATTTTAGAGCATAGATTGAAGTATGATTTCCCCTTGAATTCTCAAAAAGTGGTGCTATTTCTACAATGGGTTCAGATGTGACAGCAGTTAAACAAAATGTTGACAGCGTCTAATAGAAAAGTTTAATAAAGCTAATTAACTAATTTTGTGATGGGTTTTCAGTAGCAATAGCTAACTTAATGTACATTTTTTATTTGAATTTCAAAGAAGTTTCTGGACTGTTGGAAACTGATGGTAATGAAAAGCAAATCCGAAGTCCATATACGGGCATATATGGGCCTCGGATTTGTTTTTAATTTCCAGCTGGGTTTGGATTTAGTCTGGGGGTGCGAACTTATCCCTTTCAGTGAATGGTCAAAGATACGACCACAGGTTCGGAATTGATCACAAGGCGTTGTAATATATTCTACCTTTTCACTTCTCGCAACTTCTCTCGCATTTCTGATAAAAAATGATCGATCTTACGACCACACACCGCGATGAACCATTCAGTCCGAATGTAGACACCGGATATTAGGAGCGCATCGATTTATAAGAGGCCGGTCCATTAAAAGCCTCAAACCCTAGTTCCGTTAGATCTTTTCGTGTGGTCTTACCGGGCATTACGAAACCAGACGAATCTCCCGTGTTTCCTATAAAGGCAAGCTGTCGAAGCCCATCGAGGCGGTGAACGAACGATCTGTCGATTCATATCGGCAACAGTGAGGGCGAGGGATGGAAAAAGTAAAAACTCGGAACAAAGAGGAGAAAGAATTGAACTTTTTTTCCCAAATAGATCCTGACACAGACCTTTTTTAAAGCTTAAGAATGGTACATCTATTTAGAAATCAGATTTAACATGAAGAATGTTAACCAGGGTATCTAGTCAAATCCTAGATAGAAATTCTCTGACAATTCCAGATCTTTCCTAGGTATTTCAAGATTTGTAAAGGTATACATTTTCATAGTATGGAGCCATTAAAGTATTTTGTATTTTTTAAACAGTGTTTGATTTTTATAAAAGTGGGTAAAATTATAATGCTATATGAAAGAAATTTTATGCCTAAAGAATTTTTGAAAATTTTCAAAATTGCGTCAACTAAAACGGTAAAAAACTGTAATAGTTGATATTTCAACCAAGAAATATTTTAATTTAAATACAGATAATTGAATTAAGAAAATTCTCTTTAAATAAAATAGTTCAATTTTTAATGAAAGAGATGGATGTTTAATAAAAATAATGAAAATTAAAAAAAAAATGAATTTACAAAAAACTTTGATAAATTTGAAGTTCAAAAGATGCATTTTTAATCTTCAAAAGCACAATTTCTATCAAAAAAGAAGAATTTTCGACAAAATTTATGAATTTTGAACCAAATGGTTGATTATTCATCTAAAAAAGATACACCAATAATGAAATCGTTAAATTTTTAATTAAAAAGAAATTTTTTGGAAAGAGAAATAGGAGAAGAATAGCGGGGAAAGAGTGTGAATGCTCAAATAAGAACGCGATTTTAATCCCCCTTCCTTAACTCCAAATTGGAAACGTAGTTGATGAGTGCTCAGAAGTCTGGAATTTGAATAAAGATTTTTTTATTTAATTTGCAATGCTTTATGAACATTCATGTGATGGAAGCATTTTAATTAAGCGCATTATTCTACAAATTCTACTCTTCTCTATGTAAAGGTCTATTTTACCGAAATTAATTTGACAAACTAACCACAGAATAATAATACAAATGAGAGAAAATTTAAATTTCAAGAAGTAAATATATTTTTCCGAATAATCATTTCCCTTATTTTCATTATTTCAAATTACCATTGAGATTTGTCTGTTCTTATTTGGATAAAAAAAGGCCAATTAATTATTAATCATCTTTTTCGCTAATAAATTTCATCTACTTTTTAGTAACTTAATACAAAAAGCAATTTAGACGTTCATTATCAGATAATGTATTATTGTAGTAACAAGTGGTTTCATTGGAATACACTTCTTTCCCACAATTGAAAGGAAATTAGTTCCTTATGTTACGTGCTCGTAAAGTCAGAAGGTAGATTTATTTATTTTCTGGGTTAGGCTCTATAGATGTTTCCAGAACACCGAGCGGTTTAATTAAAGCTTAATTTTAAACAGAAAGCAGGGAGGAGTGAATTAAGTTTTGTTCTACTCACAATCACTTTATCGAATAAAAGAGTTTTAATACAATGAGCTTTTGTTCTAATTTTCCTGTTTCTTCTCTTCAGTTAGACACGCGATAGGGCCATGTTCTGCCAAACTTCAGCAAGGAAAGCCGTGACTCCTTTCGCGATCGTATCCTCTAATAATTAATCTGCCATCTAACTAATAAGTTAATTGCTCACGTTTCTACTTGGTCTGCATTGTTGGTCACAGAATTTAAGGAAATATTAGAAATGGAACTCTACTGAATTTAAAGCATACATATTTGGTTTAACCTTAAAGGATAGACGTGCGGTCTCACAAACCGCATTGTGCTTCTTATATATGGGCCCCCTGGCCTTACACGTGGCTACCTTTATTAGTAGCTTCAGTTTTATTTGTGCTTTTATCAAGATATTTTCAATTTATTTCAAGGTAACTAAAACGTAAAATGTCACACACAAACAAACTTTATCTTAATGCCGGTACATCAGAGTACTCGTTTTCTTTTAAAATCCCTATGAAAATTCAAGACAGGTTTTAAATTGATTTGTTTTAACATTGAAAAAAATGTTTAAAGTCAATTTACTCAAAAAAACGTGAGTCGTCGTGGGACGCCCGGCAGAAGTGATAACTCTATATGACGTTAATTGAAGTGGTTTTTCTTTGAACTCTTCCAACATAAAAAATAGTTGACATATTACTCGAAATAATTAGGCGATTTGGGAGTTGGTACGAAATGAATAAATAATTGAATTGAAAAGAATTAGAACTTGTACGAACCACAACCTTCAAGAAAAGCTCATGCCGCTATATACTGCTAATACTCTGAGAGTCTCACTTTGAGTGTGAGAGCGAAGCATAGAGAGAAAGAGAGCGAGCGAGCGAGGGAGAGGGGGAGCGCGAGAGCGAGAGGGAGAGAAGTGAAAAAAGCAAAGGGTAGATAAAGGGGGAGGGATTGAAAGAGTAACTCAGTGGGAGAAGCGAAGCAGAGATACAGGAAAGGAATTGTTATCCTGGAAGTGTCACCGTTACCGCTACCCAGTTTTACGAGTTCACAGCGTGCCATAAGAAGTTATCACTTCAAAAAACCATCGCTCTTGTTTAATTAACCTTTGCCAGCGCCTTACAGGTAAGAGAGATTTTCTGTCGGACAATAAAATTCACGTTTTTTACCAAAACACAAGAAAAGAACAAAGTTTTTTAAACATTGTTTCTCTAAAAGATTTCAAAAAAATGAATGTTGACACTTCTTTTCTATCTCGCGTTGTTTATAGGAAACAATTAAAAAATACATCTGAATTTAACAGTTCTTACAAAGTGATGGAGAAGAAAGGTAAAGTAAGTTAGAAAAATGGAGATTATCTAAAATTTATTTAAAAAACCGACGCAAAAGACAAAAGTTTGAAGTAAAAGTGGTTAAAACTGCTAAAATTGTTTAAAAAAATGCAAAGGTTATGAAACTTTTCTCTTTATATCAGAAGAAATCAAGAAAAAATCAAGAGAAGTAGGGTTTTCAGTAAATTATTATTACACCATTAAGCCGT
>JAWWLR010000166.1:6560837-6571010 GCA_035041075.1 Acraspis erinacei | reverse complement strand
AAAATGAGAAAAATATTTCTTATGTCAGGTGGCATAAGAAATATTTACAGAGGTTGGATGATTAGGGATAGGTCTTTGAATGGATTAAGTTATCTATAGGGTAGATGTTTAAGTGCGGTAGGTTATGGTTTGAAATTCAATTTTTAAGAGAAATAAGCGATTAAACTTGGTAACTCCAGGTGTAGGTGGGTTAGCCTACCTGTGGTTTGGTAGGGGTGGTTTACAGGGTTTGGGGGTTGGGGGTAGGTGTTGGAATGGATTAATTTATCTAGGGGTAGATGATTAGGTGAGTTACTTTATGTTGTGGAATTCAATTATTTTAAGAAAAATAAACCATTAAACTCGCTATTCCCAGGGTTAGGTGGGTTAGCCTGCTTGTGGTTTATTAGGGGTTGTTTCTAGGATCTAGGTAAGTTAAGGGGTAACTGGGTAGGTGGTTCAAATATTAGTGGCGTGAAATTTAATCATTTTATGAAAAATTAGCGATCAAATTCGTTTTTCCCAGGGTTAGGTGGGTTAGCCTGCTTTTGGTTTGTTAGGAGTGGTTTATAGGAGGGCATTGGGGGTATGTTTTTAAATATATAAAGTTTGTACATATACTATTGAGCCTCGATTTTCTTTGGCCACATTTTTAATAATCGTTGACTTTTAGATTTAATCTCGTTTTAAATTTAAAATGTATGCCTGTAGACTAATATTTTATAGTCTAAGCATATTTTTATTATTATCAGTCGTCTACGAATAAATAAACGTCTATCCAGGAGGGGTGGATTTGTTATACGCGGATCACATCGAGCGAGACTATTTTATTTATTGGTTAAAAAACACTCTCACAGACGACGTTTATTCTCTTATTAGACAACAATCATAAAATTATATCAACTAAATATTAGACCTTAGGTTTTTTATGTCCTTCTTATGATTAAAGTCAAAACTTCGTCTCCTATCAAAAAGTGATTTAAAACAAGTTTTTAGCTCTTTTTCCGGTAAACAATTTTTGTTAACTTATTTTTTTGAGTAACTTCTGTCGTTTTTCCACAAATTTTTTATTTTTTTTTATTTTCAATTTTATTTTTCACAAATAAAACATAAGGTACGCGTTCTATCAAGAAGTGATTATTAACGAATTTGTAGAACTTTTTTTGTATCACAATTTTTGTTAATTAATCTTTATCGCATCCTACATAGTTTGACCAAACAATGGTATTTTTCATTTTTAATTATTTTTGTGCAATCAAAATTGGAATTTTCGATTTTCCAAGAAAATGCAAAAGTTGTTATGATATTCTTAAAGGAATTTGAAAAAGAAATTTTTTTCTTCGCTTGAATTTTTTTCATATCGTACGCTGTTTGGCTTAAAAGTTTGATTTTCGATTGATTGTCTAATTTTTGAAACTGCTATAACTGCGAATTTTATTTTTATCGAAAAAGTCTTTGCGATAAATTGTTCGCCTATTTTAATGCTATAAATATTCGCACATACAATTTTCAAATCAAGAAAAAAAGTTTTCTAAAAAATTGTCAACCTGCGCTCACTTTTTCAATTTTTATAAAAAATGGAATTGTGAACTGCTACATTCTATTTCTCGCAACTAGATTTTTTCATACTTTTTTTTACTTCAATTCAGAAACATTTCGGCTAAGGAGGAAACTTTTTTATTCTTAAATGGCGACCTCGAAAAATTCCGATTTTGTTAGTGATCTATTTCTGTACTACGACCCTTCAACTAAAACTCTGAATAGTGGATAGAAAATGTTAAAATATCATTGTAACTATTTTCTTATTCGATTTAGTCGAATCTAAAATGATAGATATATCCAATGTGAATCTGTAAATTTTGTTTCTTAGCTTGCAGTGTTATCTCTTCACAATAATTGAACTTGTTTTTTTTTTACTTTTAGTCGACTTCTAACCGTCGATCTTTGATGAAATTACAGGGCCCGTGCTTCGAACTCCTGGAGAAGCGTGACAGTAGTTTCGTGAAGGTAAACTTTGGCCCAAGTTGGTACTGCCGAGTCGAACCTTACTGCATGAATACGTAATATTGTGCAGCGCTTGACAAGTTTCTCCCCCAAATTATAACACGCAATTCCGTTTCCATGTTAGTTGAAAAAGATGAAAATGTTCGTGATGTAGATCACTTGAAAAAAAATAGAATAATAATTTACAGTCTATATTTGTTTAAAGGCATTCTCTGGTGTTAAGGAATTTTTCATAAAAATCACCGCCAAATATACTCTTTTAAATGGAACCAGTGAAATTTTCTCTGATAAAATCAGTATTTTGACTTATTACTGATGAACCAGTGATTTTTCGATTTTAAATGCGTGAGCAGGTAAATAAGTTAAGTAAGACCGTTTCTGAATTATAACAATGACTGCAAAGGATAGATTAAATCAGCAAGTTGAAACAGTTTTAGTTATCACTGGTGAACCAGTGATTTTCTGATTTTGACAGGGTAACCCAGTAAAGAACCCAAGTAACTACATTGCTGATATATACTAGCAATACCAAATGATAGATTAAACCATTGATTACTCGTACCATGAATGGTAATATAAGATAATGCATTAAACTATAGTTCATTGTATTCTGTTATACCTGAAGATATTGTAATATCTTAACTGTAATTACTGGTCCAATCTATCGCTTGGCATCACTGGTATATTTCAGGACCTGTTATACTTAATTCAATACAAGGATTAGTACAAACGTGATATAGCTAAGTGTCAGGTCTAAGCAGCTGACAGGTGAAAACGCGTATGACCAGCTATTGGTAAATAGTAGCCAGTGCACCTCACTGAGTAAGCCAGTGAAGGAATTTCACTGAGTGAATCAGTGAAAGCTCACTGAGTGGATCCGTAAAAGCTCAATGAGTGAATCAATGAAAGCTCACTAAGTGAATCAATGAAATCTCGCTGAGCAGTGAGATTTTACTGGTTTATTTTGAGAGAATAGGGTTAATATCGTAAATGTCAATTTTTACAATCCATATAGTAAAATCATAAGTTTAAAAATGAACCCTTTCTATACTTTTTCAGAAACTAGATAAGAACGTCTTAAACGAATCAAGCTATAAGTTTTGAAATACGCTTGTTTAAGGTTTCTAGTACACTTTAAAGTAAACACAGTAACTATTTTAATAATAATATAAATGTCACTTGAAAATTCAACTAAAAGTTTATGCTGTCGCGGCGATTCTAAGGACCTTTTAAAGCACTCTAGTTTGCGGGGAACTTTAAAAGTCTTTATATAAACTGCCGTCTAACCTGCTTTCATGGAAAATGCGGTTAAAAATTACATTCCCACAGAATTAATTGTGCGTGATATCAATAAGCAGCGGGTACTAAAAACTTGAAAATAATTTAAAACTCTTTTGCAGCTTAATCTTCGTACATATAATGTTCATCATTGTCCAAATACGTTTCTTAAACTCGCTGCGCTTCTTTATTTAAAAATATAATTTACGTATTTTTTACTTATGTTGCAGAAAATCTTGTCTATTTTCCAAATTTCTTTTCGGCTTAAACTTTAAGGATACACTAGGTGTATATTTCAGATACAAATTACTCAATCTATAGCTTCATTTATAAATTCAACAAAACAGCCCGTTTTTTCCATTTTATAAATCAAATTACATAATAAATCATTTTGACTTTGGCTGCATACTGGGGATGCAAAAAGGCTTTATTTTTCACGTAAAACGTCTGCCCTAAACATTTTTTCTAAACTGTTTAGTGAATCTTCGCCGAATTAAAAAAATATTTATGCAACTCAATTCCGATTAACTACAAATTGCTTGTTTTATTTTAATTTCCATTGGATCTATGGATCATTTTACTTTTTCATAAATTTGTTTTTGTTTCGTTTGTTGTTACAAAAATGGTCTTAAGAGACACCTGAATATTCGTTTTAAAATTTGGTCAACAATCTAGGCGATATATTTAAAAGTAGAGTTAATTAAGAACGGCCACTGAAATCAAAAGAGCAATTTTTCCAAGTTGAGCTTGACTTAAAGCTCAACACAGAGCCGCTACAAATGCAAATTGAAAATGGAATACGCCATATTTGTTTGCTAGGTCATGCACACCTACCCCTCGTGATCAAAAACGTTTTGAAAGTGGGAAAACCACCTTGAATAATATACAGATGATTTAGAGCACCAAACTAATTACTTTTTACTTGAAGATTTCCCTTTTATTATAACTTTTCCCAAAAACTACCCTTCCACGTGAAAGTCTGCAGCGGAGTTCATATATGTATGTAAAAAGCAATTGAAATAATAAAATTCAGACACCACTATTAGTTCATATTTTTTGCTCTTTTTTTGCTTTCCGATGGTATATAAGACGTTCCCCAAAAACTACCGCTAACTCGTGACACCTACCCCTCTTGATAAAAAAATTATTCAAGCGTCAATTGACAGTGTTTTTTATACTATTAATTTTATTATTTTAAATGCTTTTTACATACATATATGAACTCCACTGAATACACTCACGTGAAAGGGTAATTTTTGGCGAAAATTATAATGAGAGGGAAATTTTCATTTGCCAAGTAATTAATTTGGAGCTCTAAACCATCTTTACATTGTCCAAGGTTTTTATCCCACTTTTAGAAAGTTTTTGAACACGAGAGGTTCCTAAGTATGTCTCAGTGGTAGTTTTTGGGGAAAGTATTATATATCATCGGAGAGCAAAAAAAGAGCAAAAAAATATCAACTAACAGAGTTTTCTGAATTTTGTTATTCTAAATGCTTTTTACATACATATACGAACTCCGCAACATACACTCACGGGGAGGGTACTTTTTGAGGGAAATTATAATGAGAGGGAAATTTTCATGTTTCAAGTAATTAATTTGGATCTCTAAATCATCTTGACATTGTTGAAGGTTGTTTTCCCACTTTTACAACGTTTTCAATGACGAGGGATTGTTATGTGCGACTTGGGGGTAGGTATGGGAAACGTAATATGTGTCATCGAAGAGCAAAAAAGAGCAAAAAAATATCATCTAACAGTGGTTTGCGAATTATATTATTTTGATGCTTTTTTCGTAAATATAAATGCTCAGCTTCACACGTTCACGTGGAAGGGTAGTTTTTGGAAAAAATTATAATGAGGGGGAAATTTTCAAGTGACAGGTAATGAATTTGGAGCTCTAGATCATCCTTATATTTTTCCAAGTGGTTTCCCCAGGCTTGGTCCAATTTCGGTAGCCAAAGATCGGCTAACGTTATTGGGCCAATGTCGGCATTTCAATCGGTCCAATGTTGTTCCACTAATGGCTACCTATATTGGCTATATAATTTTGCTGATCTACCGCCAATACTTGGCCCAGAAATGGCACATTATTGGGCCAAGTACCACTTTTATTACGGCGAATCATGTTTTACGAAGATTAGCCAACGTCTGGCCCAGTGATGCCACATTAGTAGACCAAGTGTTACGTACGTCTCTTGAACTTGTTCTATAGAATTAAAAAAAAGTTGAATTTTTATTCCAGGCCATAAATTATGGGAGTCAGGTTTCCGGCCATGGACACCTTAAAAAAAGGCACCGACGCAGAAATGCTGCGCAGCCGCCTTTCGATCATGGACGAATTTGAAAAAAAATTGTTTGTTCTTTATTACTAGCATTATAAATCCCATTTGACAAAATTTCGATTGATCTCTTTATTGAACCAAAAAAAATCCCGAAATATGCCTATTTCTTCGTGCTCTACGGTGGTTTAAGCCCTTAAAATAAATAACTGTTTATAGACAAAATAATTATTTTAGGTCAAATTTATTTGTCTATCAATAGTTTTTTGTTGTTTTATGTTTTTTTGTTAAGCTTCCTGTAACCAATTGCATTTTGAACCAATATTTAAAACCAATAGCTTATTTTGTTCACTGGAATATTATCTACAACTTTTCGGCAATAATTTTTTTTAAAACAATATTCCTATAAACGCAAATGTAAAAAATTGGTTTAGTTAAAAATATCATAAACAAATGATTAGTTTTTTAATTTAACATGCAAAATTGTTTCGATTGTTTAACGATAGGGGGCTGAATCTGAATGAACTAAAAATTACTAATTATAAATAAGATAAAGTAAGCGCCACACATCTACAAAAAAAGGTTTCATTTCGCCCTATCTCGATGTTGGGCTCTATATTAATTTTGTACTATTCGTCTATTTTGAGCACTATATCAATTTTAGGCCCTATATCAGTTTTGGGTCCTTTATTAGTTTTGGGCCCTATATATGTTATAGGTAATATATATAAGTCTTAGGCCTTATGTAAATTTTGGGACTTATATTAACCTTGGCTCTATGTCAATGTTGGGCCCTAAATTAGTTTTTGGACCTTATATCAGTTTTGAGCTCGGTCTCAATTTTCGCCTCCATCTTAATTTTGGGCCCTAGATCAGTTTTGGGACCGATGTTGAATTGTGTCAATATTGGGTCCTACGTATGTTTTTGGTTATATGGCAGTTTTGGGCTCTATTCCCATATTCAATCGTACGGCAGACGCATGGATGGACACTCGACAGAAACTATACGAATTTTTGCCCGTGTCTACCATATTCTAAAATTCGAAAAATCAGTAATTGCTTTTATTCTTCAGTATTTAAATCTAATAAATAATAAATAATAAATAATAAATAATAAATAATAAATAATAAATAATAAATAATAAATAATACATAATAAATAATAAATAATAAATAATAAATAATAAATAATAAATCTAATAAATTAGTGCCACTTTCACTAATATTTGGCTAAATTTTCCTAATCACAATGAGGCCGTTTATACTCATCCTGAAATTTTGACATAAGTAGCCGATTCAACTATCTGAGCTATTAATTTCATAATTTATGGACGAACAAAAAATGAAAACAAAATTATTCTGTATTATAGGAGTCACCTTCTTTCCTATTTTCCTTGGGTTTCCCTTCTTTAATTCCCCCCTATTCTCAAAAAACTATACATGTATAGACCGAATCCATTTCAAATCAAGCAGGGCCCTACACTTCAAATCGCAAATCCTATCGAGGGTGAAATATGTTGTTTTTAGAGAAAATTAGGCGACACGTATTTTTCCGCCTAGGTTTTCAAAAATCCGATTTTTGTTCTTGATACCTCTATAACTCTCGGCCTATTTGAGATATTTATTATTTTCCCTATGATTCTAATAGCGTTCATCGTCTTCGTTCAAAACTCGCCGGAAAATTAAAAAAGGTTCAAAATTAACAAAATGGCAGCGGTTTTTCTGAAAAAATTAAAAATCGATTTTCTCAAAAACCCCAACATTAAAGTTCTTTACAATCTTGTTTGAACTTAGTTTGCGGCTTAGCCCGCATAATCATGTTAAGATGCCTTTCTTGAATCAGTAGTAGCTTTAAAAAAATTAGAGAAATAAAAAAGGTAAGGTTTTTAATCAAATCTTTTTTATTATTTGCTTCAAATTTTTAATACATGAAAAAAGTATATCATTTTTTTCCTTAAAAATGTAGTTTTTACATTTTTTTCGTAAACTATAAGAAATAACTGAAAAGAACGAGATAAGTTTCAGAAAAAATTCTGTTTGCAAATCGGAAAAATACGTGTCACCTAATTTTGTCTAAAAAATAACATATTTCGCCCTCGATAGGTTTTGAGATTTCAAGTTCCGGACCCTGCCTGATTTGAAGCGGATTCGGTCTATAGTAATTTTAAAAAGAAGTATTTGAAAATTATCATTTTTGAAATAAAATGAAATTGTTATTTCACATTTCAATAGTTTCAAATTTCTATTTGAAGTATTAATGATAGCAAGGTCAAACTAAAAATGTATGGGAAATATATTGAATTGCACTCATATTTATTGTTTATTGTGGCATTTTTTGAAATATAAAATATTCTTTATTATGAGACCGATTTTGAACATATACAAAATTGAATTTTCTACCTAAGTATAACCTTTATATTAAATATATTTTTTTGGGAGCAGAAATCATAAAAAATTATTTAAACACATAAAATTTCTAATAAAGAGATGATGTCTTCTTTTCTACATGTGAAAATTAAGATTTAATATTTCTACTATTTTTCCCTTTTTCGTATTATTTATTAGCTTATCCATGATAAACTGTACTGTATTTTATAATAATTAAATAATATTACATTTTACCAAGGAAGCAATATAGTGGAAATTAGTTTACTGGAAAAATTCCTAATTATAACTCTGTTCTGTACTAAACCCTACTGACGGTGAATCAATGTCGAAATTCAATATATTTAAACTTAGAAAATTGAATAGGAATTAGCGTTTATTCACTGGGTATCAGTGATCATACAGTAAATATTCCATAGATTTTCACTCATTTATCCATGGAAAAACTTACTGAAATCTCAGTAAACGATATTTTTTTAATGTGAAGAATTTCTGAAAATATAACCAAGAATCCAAAGATTTAATTTGGAGAACCACCATAAAATTTTTCTATTTCAATTTGAAAAAAGTTTAAAAAATTTCTAAAAAAGAAAAGAATTCTTTTTTTGGACAAAAATAAGAAAGAAGAAACAAACATGAGAAGGCAACCATCCACGTCCCCTTTCTTCTATTTTTTATTTCTTTCGTCTTCTTAATTTTTATTATTATCAAATCATCGCAAGAAAGTTTTGTGTATTTTTGTCTCAAAAAAGAATTTCGTTTATTTTCTTTTCTCGGAAAATTTGTATCCTTTTCAAATTGCAATAGGAACATTTTATGGTAGTTGTCCAAATTTGGTCGTTAGATTCTTGGTTTTATTTTCAGGTATTCTGCACGTTAATTTGATTATTTGAAGTTAAAGAGGATTATAAATTTGAAGTTAATCTCATTTAAATTTCTTAATTTTTATATTACATTACACTGAGCAGTCAGTATATATTTTATGTCTTATCAGTGAAAGTCCTAACTGATTCGCTTCAATGACATATTCCTAACAGAATCAAATTTAGAAATCTCATACCGTGACAAATGTTGGTCAGTAGGCCAGTGCAGAATCTAATCGAGTATTGCCAGAACTAGAGTGCTACAACAATTTTCCTTCTGGTAATAAATGACATTTTAATAAGTAGTAAATTAAATTTCAAGCGAAAATAGAGGAATAAGATGGAATGAAATTAAGTTACAAAAGAGCTTATAGGACACATGGAATTAGAAGAGAAAGGCAAAATAGAGAGAAATGTGAGTGAGGAATCGACTACATTTCGTTCTGCTAGGAATGGGTCTCTTTTTCTCCCCTTCTCTCTTCTGAACTCCCTCTCCTGGTTGGTGCTAGCTCTCTCCGGTCTTCCTCATTTCCGGTAAATCAATTAGTGGAGCTAATTACGCGGCTGGTTCACCGGATAGGAAGCGACGTACGTCGCTCTTACAGCTAATACTAAGCCCAAGCTCGTGCAGGTGGTAACCCTGTAACACTGAAGATAATGCAAGTGTGAAAATGACGAGGTGCGTGATCGCGGATCGACATGGCTCACACGCTAATTCATGTTTACGTCCGACCATGCTCGAAACTTTACCATAAACGAGTTTCCGCGAGTGAGGTATACAAGCTCGATATTAAATTTGACCCAAACTGTAATATCAGGCCTCTCTCTTCCAACAGAGTGTGATGCACGCGGCTGAAATAATGATTTATTAATTACTCGCTAGTTCGCATTAATTAAAACCTATGTAAAGACTACTTTCAATTAAAAGTTTATTTTTAATATGAGATCTCACTCGTGTTGTCATTTAGAATATTGCACTAATCATGGATTTACAATTTGAATGCTATTGTTTCAATTTAATAGTATGTTCAGTTGTATCCAATTCAAACTTTACGGGATACGTTTTGGGATTTTCCTAATTTTAGATTGGATGTTACAATCAATTTGCAATTTTATTGCAATGTCTCGAATTCACATTAAATGGCCTCATATATTATTCACAAAAAATGATTGCGTAAGATGAGCAAGCTGCATGCTAACAAATAACTCCTACCTTACAGAGGTCCATCAAGATAGCATCTCCACAAACCTCCAAAAATGAAATTTCCCAATTTCATTATATCCAAATTTTTGGCTTTTTTGGGCTTTTTTCAACCTTTTGCCGATTTTTGGGCTCCACTACTTTTTATGAAAATTCAAATTTCGAGTGGAGGGGGGGGGGG
>JAWWLR010000166.1:6512756-6525239 GCA_035041075.1 Acraspis erinacei | reverse complement strand
TATATATATATATATATATATATATATATATATATGTGTATGTATGTATGTATGTATATATATATATATATATATATATATATATACATACATATATATATAATTTTGTTTGCAAAATTTTGAAATAGAGTTAAAAAATATAGTGCTTTATAGAATCCCGTGAAGAATTAACAAAGGTACACAAAATTGAGATATTTTTTATTTAGCTAGTAATAAAAATCTTTCGAAATAAAATTTATTTTATTGCTTACAGTTGTCAAGAAATCCATTAGAATCACTACAAATCTTCTACAATATTTAGACATCTTAATGATCTATTCAAACATGAACTTTAAAATCATCCAAAATCTGAAATTTTAAACATTAAAAACTCACAACTATGTTCGATACGAGTTAGTCATATAAGAAATAAATGAATAATTCTAATTAGTCAGATATGCTTGAAACAATGTTACTTTTGTAGTGATTATATTTTCATGAATGCGAATATTTTTTACGTGTCTGGAGATCATACGGATCAGAAATATTGTTAGTTACACATTGTCTTAATTTACAAAATCAAAATTGTTTAATATTGAACGCTTCTAAGTTGAAATCTTTGAACACTAAAAACAATATCTACTGCAAAATATTGTAATGTCAGAAATAAAACTAAAAGACTCAACTGTGAACATTTGGTATAATTTTGGTCTCAAAGAAAAGCTAATTTTCCTTCATTTAAGAAAATGTAAGACAATGAGGTTTATTTAACGTTTAGTAAATCTTTATTTTCATTCAATATCGTCTGGAATGTATATTTAAAGAAAAAATATGTAGCCTGTAATAAAAACTGCGCTTAAATTTTCCGAACTGTTAAAAGCTTCAGTATTGTATTTTCAAATATCGTATATTTAAAGATAAAATGGAGACTTGTTGGAGAATATGGAATATGTTATCTATCGATTATTACACTATTTTATTCAAGAACTTAGATCCAAAAAAATATGAAAAAATTCACATAAATTTGGGTTGCTTATCCGGAGTGGGTATGTGGCAATTTGTCCACCCAATTCGGGTCAAGATCAGCTCCCACAATTTTTAAATTGCGTACACCGTTCACTCGCTGTCTTTGGTACAACAAAAAGTATAAGCCACCAAATTCAACTTCGATAGTTCTAACGTCATATGCTAGCCAATATGTTGAATTTGGCTTTTTATCCTCAGGCAAAAGTTTGATATCATGCTGGTTTTCTGTTTGAGGATCCTGCAACACCAAGAGGTCCAGACCCCAATAAGTGATATAAAATTTCGATGCGTCAGGATTGAAAAGCCTTGGTTCACCTTGAAAGGAAAAGAAATTTTCGTGATTTTTAGAATAAAAAAGTAATCAATCTTGAATTGCTTTTAACATATGGTGAAGTCTAATTTACTTAATCTTTTAATGTATAAGATGTGACAGCTTGAAAATGTAACCTCTAAGGGGCCATTCACAAAACACGTGATACATTTTTCAGGAACTTTTGACCCCCTCCCCCCTGCGTGATACTTTTTCCATGGGTCTGCTCTTCGACCTATGTGCGATCAGCATCGCATTTCAAATTTGCACTAACTGCGGTCTCGGAGACGATTAAAAAATATTTTTATACTGTAAAATGAAAATTTTTTAAAACTTTTTTATTATAATTATGCACGAAATAAATAAATGTTTCAAAGAGAAACAGTTTTCTCACTTTATTTTGCATGATCAAACTTATTGATTTTACCAGCTTAGTCTAAATTTTTCACTTCAATCTTCAAGATAAATATACTTTTTTCAAAACTCGCTTTAAAAATCATTTGTTCAAAACGATACTATTTTGAGAGAAGAGCCCCGTACGCCTTTTTTCACATTTTTTAAGGATGAAGTCGATACATCAAAAAGAGGAAAAATTGCAATCCTTTACCTACGATGGGGTCCATTGGACCCTGTGTGATCGTGAAAACCCATTAAAATAAATATGAACTATACAACATGTCTTGAATATTTATATTAAATTAAGTTTATTAATCAAAATTTGGTAAAATAATCTTTTCAAAACTCTAGAAATCTTAAATACATTAAAAGCCGTTAAAATCTTTCAAATCGGTAAGAATTTCTGGAAATTGAATTGCATTCGATGTATTTTACAAAATTCTTTGGAAATATCTTCCAATTTTAATCAAATTCTTTGGAATTCTTTCAAATTTTTTTAATCCCTCGATATTCTTTTAAATCCTTTGAAAGTCCTTGAAATACTTTTAAAATATTTTAAAAAATGACAATAATAAAAATAATTTTAAATCCCTTAAGTATATAATTTTAAATCCCATAAGTAAAATTAAACTTATTTACTAATGCTTTTTTAAAGAAAAAACCTTCAAATCCGTAGAAAATTTTTAAATCCTTTGAAATATTAAAAATCGGTAGGCATCCTTTAAAAGTTCATTTCATTTATTCTCGAAAGTTCTTTTGAAATCCCTTCATATCTTTCGAAATATAAAACTCTTTGAAATATTTTGAAATCCTTCGGAATCGCTTAAAATTCTCAGGAATTTTTAAAAAATCTTTGAAATCCACTAAGATCCCTTGAAATGTATGTAAATCGTAAATTTTGTTTAAGACCTTGGAAACCTCATAAGATCCAATAAAATTCCATGAAATACGTTGAAATCCATTCCAGGCAAACGTATAGTATGATTTTGTCTTCTAGGAATCAATTATCTATCTCAATTATTCTATCCACAAAATTTCACAATGGTAAAATACAGCCTTAGCAGCTAGATATTCAGGTAGCACAGCTTTTACGTTTAACTGAAGCAGCTCAAACAATTTTTTTTAGTGCACCAATCCTTTTATGTTATAGGTTTGCTATATTCATTTACCTTTAGTATCTTTATACGGTATATCACCCCAGACAGGTGGAAGCTTAGCTCCCAGAAGTTTTCCATTTCCTTTTTCATATATTACACAATATCTTATGCCATTATGAAAAAGAGCACGGGTTATAAAATTGATAAATCCTTTCTGATCGATGCGTGGAATACCGTCATGCTGTTCTAAAACCTTACAGTCCTTTGATACAGAATGGCCGTTGACAATGTGAAAAGAAACCTCAATGTGCTGTCCCTTATAAGTGATAATGATTGGTGCGGTATTGAGCTGTGGGCTATTGGCATAGAAACTTGGTCCCGATGAACCTGCTCCGTGAATTCCTGCCGAAGAATATTCTATACCAATAATTATGATTATTTTGATTTAGAAAATATTAGTCAATATCAAAATTTTTTTACCTAAGAATTCTAAATTGAAGCACTGAAAGTGAAAAAAATTCAATTTGAATTATTTTAAATTGTTTCCAATTTAAAAAAATAGCTTTTAAGAAGGGAGAACTTTAAATTAGGAATTAAGTATGCATAATCTCATATGCATAATCCCATGTACCCGCAATCTTTATAGATTCCCTGTAACCTATGCAATCCCTTATAATCCCTTCAATCTCAAGATCTCTAATGCAATCTAATGTAAGCCCATAAACTTTTGTGTAATCTCTTGTGATTTTTTTTATCTTAATAGAGAACATGTTTTTAACTTTTTAATTCCATATTAAACACGAGAATACAATTGTTTGGCACAATAAAGGCATTTCCCAAAAAACAGCGATGCTAAAGCGCTTAGAATAAAAATATAAATCAGCTGATTACAGTGGGTTTACAGTTTTTATATTCTTTTACCTATTTCGCTAAGTTATTATTATTAAGAAATACTTCATTTCTCAGCAAAAAAATATTTTAAAAAAGTATGGAAAATCTTATTCCCAGAACTTTTGAACCTTGACACCCCGGTATTATAGTTTACGGAACTAATTAGAAATGCCTAACTTTCACGAAAAAAATTTGATTACAATCACTCAGTTTGCGATAAATCCCCATTCTGACAATCATGAGCGAGTATGCGATGTACCAACGTGCGAGTTAAGGAGCCCAGAATGCGTAGACTTAAAGTTCTGCGCTCTGATTGGCCCTGTTATCCAAACTTTATTTCAAGTTTATTTAAAAAATAACTCAATTTTTTTGCTAATCAAAATTTAAAATGTGACATAGATTTATTTTTCAGATTAATTAAGAAATACAGTGTATTAGGCACACTCACCATGCAAATTAATCAAAAATGCTATTGTGAGAAGTATATTCCTAAGAATTCTTACGAGGATCTTCATTTTTACAAGTTTCGTATCCTAAACGATAACTGAGAACTTTGGAACAGATTCACTGCTATATATACTAAACTGTATTCGCTTACTCCACCTTATGATAAGCAATAAATTCTTCACAACTTTTAGGATTGAGAAGGTGTGAGTATTACATCGTAGAAACAATCAAATATCTTTAAAGTCATAAAAAATGTTCAAATAAAATAAAATTTATAGACCGTGGAATATAATTTTTATTTTATTAATAATAATTATATCAAGGCCAGTGAAAAGCAACTTTTCCCAGGTGTCGAGTATTCTAATAATTAGGAGTAGGGTTGTTGTGAAGGGATAAAGGGATGGCAGGAGGGGGACACAAGGATAATTCCAAAATTTCATATGCGTATTACTCCTGAACCCAACAAATGCCGCTCCTGTTGAGATAACTAAATCTCAGAAAAATAGTTTTTTTGCAGTTACTAACTGCGCGAACCTCTTTCGCTCACAATAACTTTTATTTCTGTCACATTTACGGATTTGAGAAAGGTATTTGTAATTTCCAGATATTGTTTCTAAATATTAGGAAAAATTTATTCATTTTATAAATTCCCACACATAAATGTGTAGGAATTGTACGAACATCATTTCTAACAGTGTGCATTTATATTTCCTTTTATAGAACTTTGAAACATTTTTGATGACGTCCACAATTGAACCGCCGCATCGTAGAACGGGATATAGAATATTTTTCTTCCGAAGTAAGCTTGCCGGATAAGTATTTTATTTTATTTATTATATGTTAAACAAGAAGTAATGATTTTGACATTCATCAACTTTATATGCTTTATTCCCGAAAGCAATAGAATTTTCACGACTTAAAGAGGGAAAATTTTTCAAACAATTTTAAACTATTGACAAATGACTTGGATATCCATCACTTATCGATTAAAAATTATTTAATTTGAAGGAATTCCAAAAAATACTCTCCTCAGCATGAATTTGGTAGGAAACGGCTATTTTTCATTTTTTGGAACATTTTCTGAGAACAATAATGGGGGTTTTGGAGGTCAAAATTCAAACTTATTCGGTGGAAGTTATTCCTTGAACATTGTTTTAGAGGTGACTGTGCTTTAATTTGCAAAAAGCTTATAACAAGTACTTCTTTTTCTAATTTTTTAGAAAACTTATGTTTTTTCTTTAAAACCTAACGTTAATTCCAAGGTCTCGAGAGCTCGAGTTAACTTAAAAAAGTCAAAAAATTACGGATTTTCTTTTTCCGGTAAACGAACATATTAAGGATGATCGATCAACAAAAATCTAAAGTCAAATTTTTAGACCAGCCGATTGTGGACAACCCTCTTCAGTCATCGGTTTGGTTTTTAAATTAAAAATTCCAAAACATTTACAACCCAACAAAAAATCCTACAGGTCCAAAATTACAGCGAGCATTTCGTATATACAATTCTTTAAAATGAAAAATTATATTGAAATTAGAAAAAATAAATAAAAGGATTTCGCATCTTTCAATTTTATGAAAATGTCCAGAAAAAATGTGTTTACTTTTTTTATTTTATATAAGTGTGTATTTCGTTAATCCCAACAGTTCTAAGCTGAGTCTTTAACTTAAAATTACTTTAGTATGAATTGAAAAAATGCCATTATTTATTAGTATGAAAAACAAATGTTCAACTAAGAAAAAAAGTATTGAACCAATGGGAAGAACTTAACCTCAAAGTAGATGCTATTGATTATTGGTAATTTCTGCTTTTCGTTTAAATACTTTCAGAAATAATGGTTGTGTATTAGTATTTAATTCGGTAGTAGAAATCGCGGTACATTAAGGGGAAAATATAAATCGACATTTTTTTAACTTCTTAGTTCACAATCTAGTCCTTAAATCTCGAATCTATAACACAAAGTCAAAACAAAACTTTTGAGATAACGTAATTCTGTTACGAAGACTTATTAGTAATATAGTCACTATAAGAAATAATTATAAGGTTTTTTTTATAAAAAATATGTTATACACCTAAATAAAATAAATATGAATTATACATTTTTGTATAAAATTGTTATATTTTTATAGTCTTGACAGTGATCTAGATCACGCGAAAATTCTTTTATCAAAGTAATAATTTCTCAAGGTTTCAAATTGTGAAACAAAGTTATATCAATATTATATACGAGTGTAAAGCAAGCAGATAAAAATCTCATGAAATTTTTCTGTCTATACACAAGTTTGCCAGTTTATTAATTTTGTAAAAAGTTCCACTGATATCTCCAAAGTTTCTGAAATGATTAATTAAAAAACAATTCTGTCTGAGAAAAAACATTGATGGTGAATAAACTTGACCAATTATATGAATATCTTACTTATTTATATTAAAATTAATTAAGGTTATGTAATCAAAAATCAATAGAAGTAGAGGTGGTAACAAATTTTTTAGATACGCATGCTTTTTCCTGTAATATAGTAATGGTTTATTATGATTATTTGTATGTTGTTACACTTAAATGTTTATTATTTGAAGAAAATGATAGTTAATTTGTAGTAGAACCATAAAGAAGGAGCAGAACTCTAATTAGTCTAATCAGAAATCCACATCTTAACGATTTTTTGTTGAATTTTGCAAAATTCAAAATGCTATAACTTTTAGGTTTTTGACTTTTCCGAACTGAGATTTTTGTAGAACTGTCGTGAATTTTTGAAAATGAAGGATTATGTAAAATGATGAATTTTTGAAAGCAGATGAATAACTTTTTACATATTTTTTTCCGTAATTGATCGGAACTATTTGTTAAATGTTTCTGAAATTCTAAAGCTTTTTTATTGATCTTACGATTATATCAAATTTTCTATGTTTATAAATGAGAACAAATTGAATTTCTGTTTTAATATTGTTCTTATACGGGATTCCATTATATGTAGAATCAATTTCTCAATCTTAGTTTTAAATGGTTGAAATTAGAATCCGTACTTAATGACATATTTAAATGATAATGATAGATCAGAAAATTAAAGTATCAGCTGACGTCAATCGGCTTAAGCACTGAGAAAAAGATCTGTTTGAATCAAATATATTATGTTTGATTCAGACAAATTATTTCTTTGTTATACAGTCAAACATACATGTGTTTGATTCAAACAAATTTGTTGGTTGACGATATATTTTTGATTTAAATATATATTTTGTTTGAATAAAATAAAACTCTTGTTTAAGTTAAACATTTTTTGTGTTAAATTAATTGCAGATTTTGTTCGATTTAAATCAATTTTAATTTTGATTTGAAAAAGGAATTTGTTGTTTTCAATAACCCATGTTTTTCGCTATGGTAACAGTCACAGCTATATGTTGGAGGTTACTGGACACTCTGAGAGTCTTAAAGCTCAAAATAAACCCTTAAATTTTTTAATATGGTTAAGAATATAGCAAGTGAATAACTTTACTTTAAATTATCCCTTTTTCTTACTTGTGTCTGAAGTTACAATAAAATAAAATTGGTGACGATCTGGAATTGGTGTAAAACCAACCCGTTACTAGATTGCCCACAGTAATTTGCAAAATTTCAAGTTTTCGCTTAGGTATAGCCTTTTCCTTACTGCTTACACATTCCGCGAGCAAACACGCTGCTACAATAAACGATTCAACCACCATTTTGACATTCTTAAACTAAGTGGCGCTCTAGCGCCCCGAAACTGACGCGGATGCACAAAGAACTATTATTTCTTTCAATCAAATAAATTACTTCTTTAATTCAAGTATAAGACGTTTAAACAAAATTATTCATTTACTCAATGAAATCATTTATTTCAATTGAACAAATCGTATCAAACAAATAATTTGTTTCATTTCATGAGTTTCAATATCTTCCATATATTAAAATTAAACAAATATTTTATTAATTGAAGAAATCAAAAATTCGCCTTCCATAGTTTAATTTACAAAAATCTTCTTCGATGGATGAAGGCAAAAAAAATGAAAACAACCTCATTGTTTGGTCATGTGTGGTGTAAAATATTTTATTAATTGAATAATAATATTGAGTAATAATATTTGATACAAGAAACAAGTCTTTAGTGAAAAAAATGATGAAAGTCGAAAACAGTTTTCTGCTGAAAAGTAGCATATCAAGAACCTGAATATGTATGTATAACCTAATTTGGAACCCATTCTTTCATTGCAAGTGAGATATTCTAAAAAAACTCTGATTGTACATAACCTTGTTCAAGAAATAAGAAGGCGATGTTTTGAAAATAAAAATAGAGTAGCTCAAGTTGACTAGTTATGAACATGGTCTCCTTATTGTTTTCAACGAGTTAAGAATGTGACAGCAAGGCTTTGTTTAATTAAACTGTTCTGCTTTCACGTCTTACGCGTTTATAGCGGATATAGTAATTTTTTTACAAGAGATTAATTTTACATTATTAAATTAGGAAATATCTTGAATGCTTGAATTAGCAATTTGGAAGTGATTTTGCTTTGCTCACTTCTTACTATAATCGAATCTGTAAAACTTTGCTAATTATCAGTTAAATTTGATTAGTTTCTGGCCAAAGATGTGATTTAATGTGTTTTTAATACATTTTGTAAATGCGAATTTATAAAACATAATGTAATTTTTTTTTGGAAAAAAAGTTTTTTATTGATTCTTAAACCGTTCAAAAATGGTTAATTTTACGGTTTTTGAGTTATTTGGACTTCCTTAGAGAAGTCTTCCAGACTTTCCAACGAAAATATCGTTTTGTGGTTATAGCAGCATCTTTTTTTGCGTCTTGAAGCTTGGCCTAAGCAAGTTGTCAAAATCGCTCAAGAAAACGAAAAGTTGACCACTCTTGAACGCAATCCAACGTATTTTCCAAAAATTCTAAATGAGGCAAGAATTTTTTTCCAGTTTTAATTCTGTATTATTATTCACTATCATAATTCAAATTTCAAAAATGTTCTCGTAGATGACGTTTTATAGGACCCGGTGCAGGATCTGGCGCACGCGGATAGATAGATTACCATTTAGAGAGGTGTCGGCTATTCGCAAAGCTAAGATTTTTATTTTTAGCTCAGGCTAATTTCCCTTAACACTTGAATGTTTTTTTTTAGTACAGCAGAACCTTTTTAAGACCGCTCTTCGTTATTTCGGTCTCGACGTGCACACACTCACACTACCTAGCCGCATTTTCAAAATTAAAAAACACATCAGAAAAAAGAATATTTTAATTTGAACTATTTAGAACAACAAGTACTTATAGTGCAATTAAAAATGCATTAAAAATTCTAAATGGCATTATACTTACCAGCAGAAGGAGTGAATGCCATTAGGATGCAAAAGAGGACAAAAATCAGAGCCCTCATTTTTATCAAATAAATGCTGGGGTCGTCACTTTAATGGCTACTTTTGTTAGTGCAGTGCCCGGTAAATGTTTTTATTTTTGTCAAATTTCAAATATATTATTAAAATGCTTGAAATAAGTTGTGATATAAAGTATTAAATTTCACTGAGGTTTTTAAAATGAACTTCCGGATAGAGTAAGGAAGGAAGAGCTTGTTGTACGTGTAGACGAAAACGACAGCACAGTTCTTTACAGATGAATAATAATAGGTCGTGGCTGTAGATGGTATATATAGCATTAGCCAAATATCACATATGTGCTCATTAGTTGTTTGTACTTCTGCGCTATGTTCTTCCTTGAATTAACGTGAAAAACAATTCCGTATAAACACGATATTAACCGAGAAAAATATATTCTTAATTTTTTCAAAGTTGGGAGGATTTTCCTCTTTTTTTTTTAGAGGAGAGATGGCAAAAGGATGACTTTTGCGTTTCCTCCCAGAGTGACTATGATCCTCTAATTTTTGGAGGAATTATTCTCATATCAGAACTTGCGCATGCGGAGTCAATCAAGCGAAATGACCTAACTTGTTTAGCGTCGGTCCGTTTTGAGTGAACCGGTGGATTTTCACAATTAGATTCACCAAGTTTAATGACTCGAAGTGGATCGCAAGTAATCTTAGAAGAAATGATGCAATTTTTAATCCTTTTGAAGGTCTTGAGAGTGACTATCTAGGACTTCAGGCATTGAAGCAAACTGAAATATACGTTGAACCCAAAGCTTGTATAATAGGTTCCGAATATAAATAAAAAAAAGTGAACAAGTCTACAGAACTTGCCCATTGTAATGTGTATGGTCAGCATGTACGTATGAGGGAAGTGCTTAGAAGAGCTTTGCAGTTGAATTTGAAAAGAAAACCTAAACAATAATCTATCATATTTAGGAGTAGATAAAATACTCTCGAAATGAGAGGATCGCATTAAAAACGGATTAGAGGATCCTCTTAAATTCATAGGATTTTTCCTCTTCCTTTAAGAGGATGCTCTTGATTTATGAAAAATCCTCTTAAAGAGAAAACGATCCTCTCAAATTAAGAGGAGTCTTTTTCATATCATATTGTGGAGGAAAAATTTCATCAATGTAAGAGGAATACTCTTAGTCGAAGAACATTTTTTTCTCGATGTTATGTACAATTTACGGGGGGCTTAAAGCTCAGTGGAAATATGAATAGTTAATTTTCTAAAAACCATGAACTGGTTTCTTTTCATAAAAAAGGAGCTGATAAGACCTTGATATACTTTGAGGTAGACGATTTTGAAGCAGAGGCTGAAAAACAATAACATGTTTTTTTCCGTAAAGGTATTCATTAACTCAGGTGATTACCGACTAGGACGGACATAAAAAAACACAAATATTTCTAAATATCAATAATATTAAAGCGTATGTTTTCGTCAGCCGGAAATACTGAAGTCTTTGTATACAATACTTGGTTTTCATGCGCTAAGCCCTTCCTTCGAAGCCGGTCACTTAGTTTGAAAAATAATAATTTATTTTAATCTAATTGCAAATTTGAGGCTTCGATATATTTTTAGGTTACTATCCCCTGAAGAACAGGCTTACGTGCACCTTATCTACTATATTGATTGATATTGGTTCATTGTCACGGCATCGTAGATATAGCTAAAGATATGAAAAAACGAAGCACTTCTCAAATTTGAACATCGAAAATTTTTGTTTCAGATTTAAATAATCAGTAAAAATAGTTCAAGGCAAACCGATTTATGAGCGTTAATTTTGTTAAAATATTTTTGACTTTTCCAAATTGTTTTTGAAGTTTTAAGCAATCAAAACTGTCGAATTTTTCGCGATTTTCTGAGTCGCAGTAATTTGATTGACTATTGTGCAATATAATGTGTCATCAGAATTAATGGGAATTTATTTGCAATATGCTGAAAAAATAATATATCAGGAATGTTGGCATTAAAATAATTTTTAATTACTTTAAATTACAAGGAAATTATTAAAAGAGATATATTGCCGTATATTGCTCTTTTTTGTTAATATAATTAATTATAATAAATGAATTGGTAATTATGAATTACGTTTTTGCTACGTTGGTACGAAAGCAATTGCTTCCATATATTTTTTATAATAAATTATATACCGAAAATAAATTTAATTTGAAGTAAAGTGCAATATATCACTTTAAAATCTTTTCTTCTAATAACGGTATTATCGCTATGCAGGTATAAATTTTCATGTTTTGTAATATCTTTACTAATAATTTAAAGGTAAGAAAAATTATGCTTTATGTTCAAATTTGAAGGAGTGCTCCTTTTTTCGAGATTTTTCTTATATCTACTATGCGGGGACAAAAGGAATGTTTTTTTATGAATGTTCAGAAGATTTTTTTGACTGCCAAAGGAAGTTTTCATTGCCTTTTTTCGCAACAAATAAGAATCATCTCAAATGTACTTTTTTGTAAACATTTACAATTTATCGTAACAATTGAACTTCAAATGATGAATTTTCTGCCAAGATAAGACAAATTTTCAACAAAATATATTTTGTGCTTTGTACCTATATATTTGTATTCAAATAAATATTTCCAATGTTTAACATCTTTTAAATCAATTCAAAGGTTCTTAAATTTCTAAAAATATTTTAAAATGAAGCGAACTTCTCTTGTAATTTTGAAAAATCATTCAAAATGTAAAAAATATACCTCAAGAATTTCCAAAATTCCCTAGAAAATTGAAGAAGATAATCGCGAATATTGAAGATGTGCCAAGAAGAAATCGGAACTTAAAAGAACAAATTGTTTTAAGGTATTCGGAAATATTTCCAATTTATAAAGTATTTTTAATCTATTCAATACCTCTTAAATTCTTGAAAACATTTTGAGGTGACTGGAATTTTTCTTAAAATTATGAAATCTATTTATAATGTAACAAATGTGCTGAAAATATA
>JAWWLR010000166.1:6386397-6396676 GCA_035041075.1 Acraspis erinacei | reverse complement strand
TTTCAGTAATAAAGACTCAAGCATGGAACACCAATCTAAATCATTACCCAGAATATGGCAAATTCGGGAAACATCCTGAGAGCCTCCAAAAGAAGGTTTCAAGTGATATTCATTCCAACAATATCTTAAATTCAAACTAGAAGTGAACAAAATAAAACCAAGAAAATGAGCAACACAAGTTATTCTTTTTCAGTATGAAACACACTCCCCCCGTTGAGAGCGTCCGCGATGAAACATTTTCTGTGATTAAACAATTGGCAATGGAGCGAGTTTTCTCACATTTAGCTTGTATACACCCGTGGCAGTTTTTACTGTTACCACTGGAACTATTTTATCTTTTTGTGGATAAATTTCAATTACGCGTCCTAGTTTCACTGCATTGGTGGAATATTGTCTTCCTTAATTAAAAAAATAGATCTGATATGAATCTCATGTGTACCCGTTATCCGTTACGTAATTTTAATACGGTCCCTAATGACTAAGTTGAAGTTTTCTAAATTTTTAAAAATTCAATTTACAGGGGAATAAAATGAGGTCCTGGTTTACATTAAATGTAAAACCTCCAATCTCGAATTTACAGACAACAATTTTTATACTTCAGTATAAAACTTTTAAAAAAGGGCTAGAAAAATGAAAAATCTGACCACAAATGAAGCTTACATGAAGCTTACATGAAAGTGAGTTTTTATTTTTTAACTACACATAACGTTTTTACTAAGATTATGGAAGTGCTAAAAAATGTTTATTATTTAGTTGCGGTTGAAACACAATTTTTATTCATTATATCTCAATAAAATTACTTTTGCAGTATAACACCTGTTTCATACTGAAAAATAATAACTTCTGTTGCTCATTATCTTCGTTATATTTTGTTCACTTCTAGTTTGAATTTAAGTTATTGTTGGAATGAATATCACATGCAACCTTCGTTTGGAGGCTCTCAGGATGGTTCCCAAATTTGCCATATTCTTGGAAATTATTTAGCTTTGTGTTCCATGCTTGATGGCCCATAATAAACCTTTAGAAAATCGACAGTCACTCTGATATTTAGAAAGTTTGAATTATCTTTTTCATCGGTCCTACATAATACAAATTCAATTATAACAAGAGGGAAAGGTAGTCCTGAGAGTATCCGCTCAAGAGAAGAAGATTTAGTATTAACTCAAAGGCGAACAGAGAGAGAAGTCTCTCCAATAAAATCTGTATTAAATATTAAGGCTATGAATAATATACTATGAAAAGTAATTCCAAAAATGTAGTGTTAATCATTTCAAAAATAATATGTTCCCTGATATACAAAAGAATTATACAACACACCGAGTGAACTTAATTGCTAACTCAGAGGTTTCGTTTCATAGGAAACATTTTTTTGAAACCAAGAAGAAGGCATGGATAGTGAACAGAGTCCAAAAGGAATTCAATCTAGAATTAAGATCATCTTGAAAAGAGTAGGGGTATGCAAAGCTCAAAATACACTTATTAAAAAGTTTCTAGCTACATATCAAACCCGACTTCAAGAAATTAACAAGACAGATGATCGCCTCCAGAATATATTGAGTTATTCAAAGACTTACAAGAAAATTTGGAAGAACTAGAAGCATTAGACAAAAGGACCAGCATGATTCGACAGGTATCAGGTGTGAAGTAGAAGGTAATTATTTAGACAATGTCGCAGAATATGGAAAATTGAAGGCAATGGCTAGAGGAGAAACAACTTTAGATTCCCGGTCAATATCAGAAGCCGCCACAGACTCGATCAATATTCATCGACGAACAGTAAAATTGCCTGAATCAACATTGCCCACCGTTAACGATGAGTATGAAGATTGGATGTCATTTAAGGCAGAATTCGAAGCAATGATACACAATCAAATTGATATCAGTGATGTAGACATGTTCACTTATCTTCGCCGAGCCACTACTGGTCCAGCACCTGATAAAATAAAGGTTCTTGCCATAACTGCAGACAATTATAGTCGTGCTTGGGCACTTCTCGATAAAACATATTCGGATCAACGACTCATAATCTCGAGGTACATTAATCTCCTTTTGGATCTCCACAAAACAAGAACATGAAACAGCTAGTGGATTATCAAAACTAGGAGACGAAACAAGATAACACAAAGAGATGCTCAAATCCATAGGTGTAGAGATAAATGAAGAACTTTTAGTAACTGTTTTGGAACCAAAAGTATTTCGAACGACAGCATACGATTGGGATGAGACAATAGAACAAGGAATCTTCCCCAAACTCGAGGACCTGCTAGAATTTCTCTCAAGAAGAGCTGCACGCTTGATTAATCGAGGCAGCGATCAAATACAGACGACACAAGGCCAGCAGACCTACGGAATTAAGCGTAAAAAGAGACCCTATGCCCAAGATTTTTCAATTCAAACCGAACGATCATGTCGTGCATATCAAGAAAATAATCATCCTCTTTTTAAATTTGACTCATTCAAACATCTTACTCCTGAAGATCGCATCAAGTTGGTTAGGAGTGGTGGATTTTGTTTCAATTGTCTTAGAGACAACCATCGAGCAATAGACTGCTATGCACCTTTAAACTGTCGGTCATGTAGAGAAATACACAAGACGCTAATTCATGTGGCTTGCATGCAAGAAAAAAATCTACGCAAGCAAACAGCAACACGTCAAGACAAAACTTCAACGACTAACTTAGAGCAGATGCAAGATTGACAATCCAAGAGAAGGTTAGTAGAACACAAATCATTTATTAACCACGAACATAATAATCCAATCATCACTAGTGCAATAATCAATGTCATAGACAAGCATCACGAACCCATTCGATGTCAGGCACTCCTCGACACATGCTCAACATCAAATTTTATGACTGAGAATCTAGCAAAAACGCTTGGGCTTCCTAGGTTTAAATATGTTATTCCAATAGGTGCTTTGAATAAAATGTCTATATCCACCAAACATATTATAACCGCATCAATCCTATCAAGAGATGGCAATTATAAAAAACGTTGCAGTTCTTGCCGGTACCGGTCATTGTAGGCTGCAGGACCCATACTATCACTTTTCTGTAACTCACAATATGAAATTTCGCCCAAAGTGGGACAAGACTTGATCCTTAAAAAAAGTCGCCTCGGTTGGATAATTGGGGGAAACACCAATACCTTAAATGAAAACGTAACCCATCAGGCATTCATCGTGACTACGGATTTTGACTTATTCAAATTTTGGGAAGTTGAAGAAGGTCGAAGGTAGATTCACCTCTCACTCGAAGAGTAAGCTGCTGAAGACCATTTTGCACAAAATCACGCACGAGAATATACTGGTAGATATGTCGTAGCTCTACCTTTCAAATCAAATCAATACAATTTAGGAGAATGAAGGGAGCAAGCACTAAAACGATTGTATGCCTTAGAAAGGAAACTAAATCGAAATATAGATTTGAAAGAGCAATACATTAATATAATCCAGGAATATTTAACCTTGGGTCACATGCCGTGGTCAGAGAAGACAGTCTCACAACTAGAGTACGAATAGTATTCGATAGCTCAGCTAAGACACTCACAGGAAGCTGCCTCAGTGAAACTTTAATGGTTGGAGCAACCATTCAAGATGACATTTTCGAAATGATTCTGAGATTTAGACAGCATCAATATGTCTTAACTGGAGATAGTGAGAAGATGTATCGTCAATTCCTCCTATGACTGTACGTAAATTTTATTTTCCAGAAATTTTTTGCTAGTTATTACTTGTAGAAGTAGGAGGGGTGTCCGAAAACTTCATTTTCAGAATTCACTTACTTTTCCTTGAGTAAGTTTTCATTTTCGTTGATTATTAACATTCAAATACGGTTCTTTTAATCTTGTAATACTTTTAACATAGAATCTTTTATAAACGGAATAAAACAGTTACTTTCAATACCAATTTCCAATTTACAAATTAATTTACTTACTTAACAAAAAGTATTTTTTTACTATAAAAGATGGCTCATCATCAAATACTTGAATTTTCAAATTGAAAGATAAATGCCCAAGAATAAAGTATTATAGTTTATATTACAATGAGAAAGATGAAATTTATTTCAAGAAAAAAGAAGTTTAAAAAATGAATTTTCAAACAAATGATATGAATTTTCAGTAAAAAGATTAATTTCCCACGAAACTGAGGCATTTTGCCCAACTAAATGAAATTTCAAAACCAAAAAATTATTTATTTAACAAAAAAGGAGAATCTTCAACTCAAAAATATCCATCCTGAAAACTGATTCAACAAAACCTTTCAAACAAAATAGTTGAACACTTAAGCAAAAAGGATTAAATTTTTACTAAAAAGTGGCATTTCATATAAAAATTTACATTTTTGCGAAAAAAGATGATTTTCTAAATCAAAAAGATAAATTTTGAAAAAAAATAGTTGAGTTTTCTGTTTAAAAAGATCTCAATGGACTTTTCACTATCAAAATATGAATTTCTAAACCAGAAATAAGTTTCTAGGTATCAAATTGAATTTCCAATTCAAAAACACGAATTTTTAAACAAAAAATGATTTTTTAACAAAATTGTTAACTTCTCTAGCAAACAGTCTGACATTTTCCAAAACAGATAACATTTTTCTTGAAACATATAAATTTGTATTTAAACTAAATTTGTTTAAGTAGTTGAATTTTCATTCAAAAAAGATTCCATTTGATTTATCAAGTTGAAAATATGAATTCTTAAACAAAAAAGAAGTTGCTCAGAAAAAATTAAATTTTTAATTTAAAAGACGAATTTTTCAACCAAAAAGGATGACTCGTACAAAATTAGTTGAGTTCTCTATCAAGCAGTTGCATTTTTTTGCAAAGCAGATACAATTTTTCTTAAAACAGATGAATTTTTATTTAAAATAAAATTTTTTAAATAGTTGAATTTTTATTCAAAAAAGATTTCAGTTGATTTTTCAAATGAAAAATATGAATTTTTAAGTAAAAGAGAAATTTTATAGGAAGAACATTGCATTTTTAATTCTAAAGACGAATGTTTTCAACCAAAAAGGATGATTTGTATTTTAATTAGTTGAATTCTCGACCAAATAGTTGCATTTTCATCCATGATAGATAAAATTTCTGTTTAAACAGACGAATTTTTAGTTAAAAATCAAAAAATCAAATTTTTGTAACTACTGGATTTTCATCCAAAAAACATTTTGCTTCTCTTTTTAACCCCAAAATATTAAATTTAAATGAAAAGTAATTTTTCTTCGAAATAGTTCAATTTTCAATAAAACAGCAGAATTTTCAACCAAACAGTTGCATTTTTATCCAAGAAAGATGTAATTTCTGCTAAAGTGGGTGAATTTTAAAATAAAAAAGACAAACTTCCGAGAAAGAGTTGAATTCTCAAAGCAACAGTTGAATTTTATTTAAGAAAGAGGAAATTTCTTCTAAAATAGATGAATTGTGGAAAGAGAACCTTAAAAAATCGTTAAATTTTCATCTAAAGAAGATTCCAGTACACTTTCGTGCACCAAAAGAAGAATTGTTAACAATAACCTAATTTTATTTTAGATAGTCGAACTTTAAACCAAAAAGCATACATTTTTAACAACTTTGTTAAATTTTCAACCAAACAGTTGAATTTTTATCCAAGAAAAATGAAAAGTTTACTCAAACTTGCGAACTATTAAATAAAAAAGACAATTTTTCAAAAAAAGATTTGAATTTTCATCCAAAAATATTTCTGTTGCCTTTTCAACACGAAAATACGAATTTTAAACAAAAAGTCAAGTTTCTAGGAAGTAGTTCAACTTTCAAGGAAATAGTTGCATTTTTATCGGAGAAAGATTCAATATTTCTACTACAGAAAGTATCATCTTTTAAATAAAAAAGACAAATTTTCAAAAAAAATATTTCAGTTTCAGTTAACTTATCAGCAACCAAACATGAATTTTAAACAAAAGGTTAATGTTCTACGAAAAGAGTTATATTTTTAATCCAAAAAGACGAATTTTTACGAAAAATTTGAATTTATAACCAAAAAGGATGTCTTTAAGAAAATTCTTAAATTTTCGAACAAGTAACAAAATTTATAACTACAAAGATAATTTTCGGGTGAAAGTCTTTGCCAATTTCCAAAAATTAGGTACATGAATGAAGGGCCCCCTCCCCCCTTCCTTAACAAATCTTAGCAAAATGTTTCGACTTCCCCTCCCCCTCATTTAGCTGTTACGTAACTTAAGTACGGTCCTTTACCTCGGTTACTCAAGACTAAAAATATGAATCTTTTGGGCCGTTACGAAAATTGATATTTCAATAGACAAGGGATCGGGGCGAAGGCAAACTTTTCAGGGTGATAAAATGAGTAACTGATTTACATATGCTATTAATAATACATTTTTTCATTTTCCTCGTTGCGAGTTATTCATGCGTGAAAATTAAAACAAAACCTCCATAGTATCAAATTTTGAGACGAAAATTTGCAATAGGTGAAAAAAGGGCTACAACTATGATGAGTTTAACTAAAAATGAACCTTACTAGATAAGTTTTAATTTAAAAATCTCAAAACAATAATTTTAAAAATCATATGAAAGTGCTGAAAAACAATTGTTAAATTTGCTGTTAAAATACAAATCCCATTCAAGATTTGAAAATAAAGTAACTTTTTTACATGCGAATTAAAAGTTTCAAGACTAATTTGAGTCAATTTTACGTTGGAGAATTCGAGTTTTTTCATATTATTTAATAAGCGAAATTAATATGACATTGTATGTCCCTCTCCCTTTTAAAAATAAAACTGTTAAATTAATAAAAATAAAGTAATTTAATATATTTTTCCATGGTATTCAATTCATACGAAAACTTGAATTTATGTGCATTATTATAATAATGAATTTATTTTGCTCGCATTGTAAATCATTTAAACTTCTTTTTTTTATTAATACTTCTTTTTTTAGTTACATTTGTCATATAGCCAAATGTATCTGCCAGCAAGAAGTGCAGTCAGACCGCCAGCGGATTAGTTCACGGCTGGAATCAAACTTTAGCCAGCGCTTTTGCACGTGGTCGGATATGGCTGGTTGACACGAATCAAAAACAATTTTTGGTGACGTGATTTGGAGATTTTCGAGTTTCAAACTTTTCAGTTTCCACTGATAATATCGCACGCGAATTGAAAAATGTAAGTAATGTACTTTAAATGAATGATATTGAACGTAGATTAGGTGTTTTTTTCTAAGGGTTTGTACGTGGAAAGTTTGTAGAGACAGATAACCATGAATTTTGCTATTCAGAATATAAAAAAATACATCATAGACAATGAATATTAGTTTACTTGATTTTAACCTCAAAGTTTGACATTTGAACAGGGTTTGAGATTAGATTTAGTGGATTTCTTTGAATTTAAATTTTCAGAACTTCTTTTTCCCCATTTATGTATCTACAACTGATAAATAAACGTTTTTTCTTCAATAAGGAAAATCTATACCCAAAAAAAGGATCATTAGACTTTTAAATTGCAGGGGCTGATTAGCCCCAGGGGGCCGAATAGCCCCGCGTTTTTTCAAAGTATCGATTTTGACACTTTTGATTATTTTTATTCCAACTTATAGTTAGCAAATTTTTCAGTTATATGAGTAATAATATAATACTTTTGATACATTTCCTCAACAAACGATCAAAAATCGTTCACAAAATGTTGCATTTTTTCCCTGAAAAACGCAATTGAAAAAATGGGGCAGACTAGCCCCGATCTCCCCTAAGACATGTTTGTTTTGATATAGAAAAAAAATAGTAGAACTCTATTCAAAAATATAAATAATAATAATAATAGACAATTTAAAAAATAAAAAATAATTAATCTAACCTTCGTAGACTCTGACATCGTAAATGATATTATATATAGGTATTATGCAGCCTAAGAAGAAACAGCAGGATGTGCGAATGTTTCTCTATAGTTATGTTACGTAAATTAATAAATTTATTTATATAAAATACAAGTTAACATTTCTGTTAAATTTTTTAAGTAAATTATTTAAACATTGTCTGTCCTAATTCAATTAAAAAATAAAAGACCTTTTTATAACATTTATTTTGACTTAAGTATCACATGGTCTCAAAAATTATAATTAAATTTGCAGTATAAAATAAAATAGTTTATATAAAATTCAAAAGAAAATCTATTAGCTGCGATTCTATAGTTTTATCTTCAATTAAAATATGTAATTGTAAGTTTTTTATAAAAAATGCTTACTACAAGTAAAAAACTTAAATTAATTTTCTCTAGAATTAATGTATTAGGAGTATTTAGTACAAAAAACAAATTATCCTATTATTAATTTTTTAATTATTAAGAAATTTTTTGTATGAATTTAAGTTTTAGTCCATTAATCTTAATAACTTTTAAAAACGTTTTCTTCATATTTCAGTGAATAGTAATTTCATATTTTTCATTGGACGTGTTTTTACATTCTCATCAAGAGAAGGTTTTAAATTTGTGTAAAATCTGAGCCCCCCGGTTTTTGTCAAATGTCCACGTTTTGAGAAAACAAACAGGTTTTTACGTATGTGTCTGTATGTATGTATGTATATGTATGTATGTGTGTATATATGTATGTATGTATGTATGTATGTATGTATGTATATGCTGTAACTTTTGAAAAAATTAATCTATGGGAATGGCCTTCCGTACACTCTGTCAGTATCGAAAACTAAAGGTCAAGTTCGTTAGCCAGCCATTTTAGATAAAAACTAGAGCATTTTGAATTTTTGTTACAAAATTTCATAATTATATATGCGTGACTTTATAGTACTCTAAAATTCCAAAAATTTATCCTTATGACACTTTTTGATAAAATAAAAATTATCAGAGATATAGCGTTTTCAAAATCCAAAAAAGATACGAAAATTAACATTTTCAGCCAAACAACACATGATACGAAAAAAAAGTCAAGACAGGCAAAATGTTTCTTTTTGAATGCTCTACAATATTTTCATGAGGACTTTTGGAATTTTCGTAAAAAATCAAAAAATACTATTTTTATTGCACACAAAATAATACAAAAATCAAAAATACCACTATTGCGGTCAAACTATGCGAGATAGGACAAATAATGAAAATCACTAAAATTGTGCAATCTAAAAAGATCTACAAATTTGTCTCAGGTCCCTTTCTGATAGGATTCATAGTTTTTGTTTTATTCGTAAAAAACTGACATTAGCTGTTAAAAAATCTGCCCGTGAGTGGGCTCATTATCATCACAATTCTGGTTATTTAATTTATTTCTCGTCTCGTTTGGGGATTTTCCAAAACCTTAATTTTTATACACAAATTTAAAAGAATAAAAATTGATTTACTTAAAATCACCAAAAGTAAATTTATTGCAAAAAATTTATTTATTTTGTAAAATAATTAATAGATATCTTCATACACACAATAATATAATTTTTCGAATTATCTTTTGCGCCAGCGAAATATCACAATTATCTTCTGTTGTTTATCTGCTGTTGGAAAATGGAATGTCGAAAAGAAACTCGTGAAATATTAACAAATAATAAAAATAAATACTTTTTGCTATATACATATTTTCCATGAACCTTACAATTTTGATTATAATGTCAGAACTTAACTGAGAAAAATGTCATTCAGATGAAAAACATGAATAAAAAAAGTTAAATTTGTTTTCATTCTAAAAATTAAGTTTTTGATTTCACACAACAATTAATCATATTTTTTAAATGGAAATTTGTCTGGCAAGGTAGTATCGTTCCAGAAACCTTATACTGAAACCACTAATAAAAATGCTTGGCTTGATTTGTAGTAAATTAATATTATCTAATGCTAATGATTATCTACTGTTGGGTGGTTTCCCCTATAGATATTCTAGAACAATACAATTTCTGGTGAGTCTGATTTCAGACTCTCATGAAAGTACACATGGTTATTATTCCGGAAGACTTGAAATTAATTATGACGCGCATATTTTATGCCTCCAAAAAAACGAGATGGGGAATGCACGCTTTAACATATGACGAACTATGCATGTTGGTGCAGTCGTATGGATATTTATGTCTACTGCAACTACGGGCATATTTCTTCACCAATAGAAATACAAAAAATAGCTTAAATTTGTCACGGCCATAAAAATATTTCATTACTGTGTTCCTCTTTTAATTCGATGAAATAAATTTTAAATAATTTACGTAGGTACTACTTCACCTTGTTTGTTTCGTTTAAACTCGTATAGAATTTTCCATCATAAATAAATTGATCAAATTAGTGGAACATACGTTTAGTCTTTTGTATCGAAAATTGCATAATCAG
>JAWWLR010000166.1:6374329-6386387 GCA_035041075.1 Acraspis erinacei | reverse complement strand
CGTCAAATATTCAGAGGTTGTGGGGGTGGGGGTAACAGGTTTTTCTGACGATTTGTAATAGAGAGTGAAAGGGTTCACACATAGAAAACATAAATGTGAATAACAATTATTTTTAATCATAAAAAGCTGGAAATTATTTTATTTTACAAGTAAAATATCTAAATACAGAATTCACACTATTTCAACTATTTCCCCATTCTTCAAACACTTCTATTTTTCCTCCTGTTCTCAAGAAAATTCCCAAACATTCTACTATTTAATTAAGGATTTAACTATTTTGTTGAAAATTTATTTTTTAGTTGAAAATTGATTTTAATAACTGACAATTTCACTCGTCCATTTTTGGCAAATAAATTTTTCAATGAGAATTCATTTTTAGTTGAAAATTCAATTATTAGATTTTTTAATGATATCAACTTTTTGGGTTTCAAATTCAACTGCTTGATTAAAAGTTGAACTAATTCGTTATACTTTCATTTTATTGATTGAAGATTTAACGATTATATGGAAAATTCTTTTAATTTTGATTGAAATTTTATTTTACTTACTGCATATTTAACTAATTCATTTCTGGCTCAAAATTTATACTTTTTCAAAATCTAAAAAAAACTTCTGGAATAAATTTGAACTTGTTTATTATAAATAATTTTTTTGTACAAGACTGAACTATTGAATGAAAATTAATTTTTTTAACTGAAAACTTAAATATTCCATTTTTAGATGAATATTGACCGTTTTCAGTTGAAAATTCAACTCTTTGGATAAAAATATTAGCATTTGGTTGTAAATTTGACTTTTTCAGTAATAAATTAAACTTATTTATTAAAAACTTACCTGCTTGGTTAGAAATTGAATTATTTTTTTGGTTTAGGATTGATCGTTTTTAGTAGAAAATTCAATAAATAATTTTTTAATCAGAATATCTTTTTGGGTAGAAACATTAATTACTTGATTCATGATTGAACTACTTTGTTACACATTTATATCATTGATTGAACATTTAACTACTTTTCTGAAAATCCTTCTTCTTAATCAAATTGTAAACTAAAAATTCAACTATTCAATTTTTTGATAAAAATTGATCGCTTTTAGTTCAATGGCAATTAGTCATTAGCAGTTGATTCCAAGCCGAAAAACGATTTTTCAGTTGATAAGATAAGATAATACGACGAGAAAACTTTATTAGTAAGATTTTGAATGAAAATAATAATTGTTAGTCATTGCCCAAAATGTCTACGGGTGATTGAGATTTAGTTATTTGCAGTCAATTATGCTAGAAAAATTAACTCTATATCTTGAAACATAGCTAAAGAGTTAATTTGTTAAACAAGTTTGCTTAAATAATTATTAAACCATAATTACACGGTAATTTATGGTCGTGTGCATGAAAAAATGTTATTTATTTTCTCACAAATAGCTGGAAAGGATAATTGCTTTTAAAATTTAATTATTATATAACAAATTATTTGTATATATTTATTATGCTAACTCACAAGTTAATATAGGTTGAAGCTTTTACAGTTCTACTGAAAAACATTCCTAAATAGTTGTGTCATTGATTGTAGAACTTTTTGAATGAATCTAAATATTTTATAATGAACGGTATTGTTCAAAAGTCAAAAATTATTGTAGACTTTTTGCTTGTATAATAAAAAGTATGAAAACCGTTTTTTTAATCGGATGTAAATTATGTATACAGAATTCAATTAATTTTCATTTATAAACAAATTTTAAACAGGATGAAATTTTTGCCTACTCAGCCGCGCTTAGCCATAGAAGACTTGACGTTTGAATTTTTTCTCGAAAACCAGAGGCCAACACACTCCAATAATGTCAGTACTTGTAGACTACACTTATGCATTCCTCTGACGAAAAAATAAAATGAATAGAACTAAGTATACGTTATTTTAAAGAAAAAGTTGTTCCAAAGCTCAAAGATTCCCTTCTCAGCTATATTTTCGAATTTTCGAAAAATATTTGGTGGAATTTATTTTTTTTACCACCAAGTTATCATATATTCTGAATCACAGCCAAATCCCGTTTCGTTAAGAATTCAATTTGTCGGCTAAATTCCACTGTTTTTAAGTAGAAAATTAAAATATTTGTTTAGCTCATATAGCAACTGTTATATTTTCCTTGGGAATTAATTGAGTTTCATTGGAAATTTAACTGCCTTCTAAAAAATTTGTCTTCTTGGCTTAAATTCAACTAGTTCGTTGAAAATTGCAACTGTTTGGTTGAAAATTAAATTTTTCAATTCAAAATTAATTTTTTTGCTTAAAAATTGAACTATTTGGTCTAAAATTGGTACTTTTTGGGTAAATATTTAACTGTCTTTAAAATATCCGTTTTTTGCCTTGAGTATTCAACTATAGGTTTTAAGTCTACTATTTGTTTCAAAATTCAACTATGTTGTTGAACATTTTTCTCTATCGTTTGAAAGTTGAACTATTTATTTGTACATAGATGCAACTGTATGGTTTACAATTAATTCTTGTTTTTAAAAGTTTAACTATTTTGTTGAGAATTTAATTATTTGGCATAAAATTCAACTATTTGGTCAAAAAGTCTTCTTCCTTTCAAAAATTCAACAATTTTATTTTCTGATAGAATATTCCTCCCTTCGGATTCAAAATTCATTTAATTTCTGGAGAATACTTCTTATTTGAAAAATCATCTTTCTTAAAGTTTAATCTTTATATTTGTAAAATTTGGCTATTTTATTGAAAATTTATCAATCTTCATCTGTTGAAATAAAACTAATTGGTTACAAATGAAACTATTTTGCTAAGAATTCGTTTCTATTGGTGGAAAGTTCAACTATTTGTTTTTAAATGAAACTATTTGGTCTGAAATTAACTTGCTTGTTGAAACTTCAACTATATTATTGTGTTACAAATCACCTTCTATGGTTAAATGTAAATTATTTTTTTAATCAGTCGACTTTGTAGATTTAAAATCAACTGTTTAATTGTAAAATTGAAAATTCATCTCTTTTGGTATAAGATTAATCTTTTCTGGTCGCCAATTGAGAGCTTCCTTGGGTGGTGAAGTCTATTAAAATCTTATGTTTGTATGTTTTTTATTTTAGGCTTTTTTAAAATAATATCATTTTTGACGTCATCCTGACGTCATAATCCTGATAATCCTAATCATATCCTGATGTGATAATCTGTAACGTAGAAGGAAAGGGATGGAAAACGATTACTAAGTATCATGACGTAGTTTTTGTACGGCTTCTTAATTACTCAACTTTTACTTTCCCGAAAGTTTTGATATTAACAAAGATCCTTATCAAACTATATATATTTCTTATAAGTACCCTATTATAGTTTCGAAGAGATTCAAATTAGTTTGTCGACATCGTCGATGTACTTCCTTATTTCTCCCCTCGGCGAAACCGTCATTATAAATCCCTCTTCATTAATCGAACATACGTGCCTTTCTTATACAAGGTTACTCGATTAAAATGATGGCTCATTGAGTTCACTCAAGAGGTTGAAGAGTGCATCAGCTCAGAAAATAGTGACAGGATCTCCTTTCTTATAAAACGCCATAAAATACATCGTGCAAGATCAGGTTATTGCCTATAAAGCTGCGATTCCACAAACTTTAGAAAACTGTAATGACGTTAATGGTCGATCGAACAGATGTCGTACCATTATATCGCTCGGTATCATCGCAAAATCTCCTTTTTATGCGAGCAATCTTAGTTTAATAGGATTTACCATTTTTATTCAAGGTGAGATTTTTTCTTGCATGAGAATTGAAATCTCAAAGTCCAGGGTGGCCACTGCTCGAAAACCCCGGAAATCAGCCAGGAATTTTGTGCATCCGGAAATAGACGAAATTTTTGTTGAAAATCGAGCATTTTTTCAACTGTTTTTTACTTCTGCAATAAATATCGTCTCGCTGTTAAAAAATATGTTTCATGCAAAAATGAAAGTTTCTTTTATAATATATGGTATTCAAGAATTTAGAGCTTGTGCTGATAGATGCTTGAAATATTATCGTTTCTTTCATGTTTAAAAACGGAAACTTCATTTTCAGATACTTAACATAGCCCGTTTTGAAAAATTAAATTTCTGCTTGGTATCCGGTCTGCCTTCAGGTCTGGCTTTATCTATCTGGGAGATCTAATCTATAGACCAGGTCTGGTATAATTCTTGATCAGGTCTCACTTTAACTAGACTGCATAGTCTGGAAAATCTGATCTAGCCCAGGTCTGGTACAAGTCCTTATAAGGTTTCACTTTAACTGGACTGTCTGGTCTGGAAGGTCTGATCTGGCCCGGGAATTCAGCTGCTCAACGGCTATGCATAACCAAAAAAAGTTGTAAGTTCGATCAGAACCTTTTCGTTGGACATACTTCGAAACAGTTACGGGGTATCTACAATCATAGTAAATAAGAAATTCACAATATTAAACCAAGGTTTTCTTTTACATCATCTTAACAGCCTGGCTTGGTCTAATCCAAGTTTAGTGCTTATCACCTAAATACACTTATAGTGAAGGATGTTTTTTCTTCGCATCATTAAAAAATAAAGGCAGTATAGCCAGAAGCTGACCACCCTCCAAATAGTGGCTAATCAGACATTAACTAGAGGCTGACCCGCCAGGCCATCTGGATAGCTTGAAGACTGGAAACCAGAGGGTCTGGTCTGGGCTGGGCCATCACTTGAAGATTTTTCCATAAGGGCCAAATTACATAGGTGAATTTTAGAAAAAAACTATCTTGCAGTTGTAAATTTCCATAAGCTCATGTATTATGTATTTTTTCAAAGAGCAAATTTACTCACTTCCGGCCACTTTAAGGCATAAAAGTATAATGTTGCCAATTAAAGTACAGATTGAAGTTTTATTTTCTCTCGAAAATGCAATAGTATTATGCAGCAAGGGATAGAAAAGGACTTTATTGATGAATCATGAGCGACATTTGAGTGTACGATATGGAGACTAATACTGAAAGCAGAAATGAGTCAACAGAGTCCCTTCTCATTATGATTCATACGATATTCGATTTTATTCTGAAACAGTTTCTATATTTTCCCCTGTTTCTAAGAAAATTTCTTTTGATCCCCTTTTTATGTTTATTCGCTTTGATGATAACTGCAGTAATCATTCTTCTGTTGAAAATTCCACTATTTTGTTAAAAAATCATCTCTTTTGATAGAAAATTCAACAATTGTGTCCAAGGGTCTGCTTTTTGGATAGAAGGTTTAACCGTTTCGATTAAATTTTCATATTTTTTGCAAAAAAAATCATCTTTCATATTTCAAAATTCAACTATCTTCGAAAATTGATTGAAAATTCATATTTTTGGTTGAAAATGGACTTTTTTTTTAAATATTTATCTTTTCTGGTTTAAAAGTCAAATGTTTTCTGAAAAATTCGAATTTTTTTAAATTTCGATTTTATGGTTAAATGTTCATTCTTATTAACTTTTAGTTTAAAAGTAAATTATTTTGTGAAAAAGTCAAGTACCTTCTTTAAAAGTCATATTTTTTGTTTAAAAAATTATTTGTTTCAATTAAATAGATTTTTTAAAGAAGCTTCATCCTTTTGGATAGAAAATTCATCTTTTGCGGTTGAAAATTTATCTCTCTTTTAAAATATTGATCCTTTTGGCTTGAAAATTCATCTCTATAGTTAAAAATTCTTGAAGTTTAATCTTTTGTGTTTAAACATTTAATTATTTGATCGAAGATTCATCTTTTTAGGTTGAAAATTTAACTATTTAGTTTTAAAAAATTCTTTTTTTTTTATTATTTACTATTGCTTAAAAGTTTAAGTGTTTGGTTGAAAATAATTTTTTCAGTTGAAAATTAATTTTTTATTTTGAAAATTTAACTACTTGATTTATAATTCATCTTTCTTGATAAAGAGCTAATTAACTTTTCGGGCTCAAAAATTAAACATTTTGTAAAGAAATCACTCTTTAGCTACGACAATCAGCTGCTTTTTGAGGTTTGTATTTTTGGGTCAAGGATATATCTTTTCTGGTAAAAAATTCGGCTATTTTTTGGAAAATTCAATATATTTTGACTTGATATCTTTGGAATATGATACCTACATTAATTTGATTTTAATTCTATTTTTTTGGGAAATCACTGAATTTCCCCTGTTTTAAGAGCTATTTGGGCTGTGAAGTCCCAAATCATTTCTAAAATTATTTAAATTATATATTTCATCTTAGAGTTCTAAAATGTCTAATTTATTTCAAAATTTCTATAATAAAGTAATTATTATTGGATAATGAACATTATAGACGTTTCAAAGTAAACCGGAAAAATATAATTTTTGACTAGGAAATCCGCGAAATAGCCTGTAAATTTATTTAATTATATCTAAAAAATTCCTAATTTATTAAGAACACATTTCTGAAATCCTTGAAAGAGAGCATTAAATTCTGTTTTAAAGGAATTCATGATCTGAAATATAAAAAAGTGTCTCTAGCCAGATGGAAAAAAATCGTGGGATAGTACATTTCGAAGCAGAAAAAAAAGCAATTTTGGAATTCAGAAGAAAAATGAGTGAAGGGAATGCAAGCCCGTTGGGAACTCAATAAAATCAGTTGTATGGCTTTTTGTAGAATTTATTGGGATGAAGGGGAAATTGGATAGATGATGTACCGGTCACGTGGCGTTCGGTTAATGGATCGTACATGACCTATGGAATCAGGAAATGTGGACTCTACAGCAACGATAATAATCAAGAAGAGAGAGCGAAGAGAGCGAAGAGCGAAGAGCTCAATAAATTTATTTTAAAAAGTTTTTTTCCACAATGTTAGATTTTTTAGTTTCAGTTTCCCCTTTCCCCAAATTAAATTTTTCCCCTATTCTCTAAAAATGTCCCGGTTTTCAGAGTATCCACATCATGAGCTCACTCAAATAAAAATACATTACTTTTTTAATTTTTTTTTATTTTTCAATGATTAAAGTAATCTGCTAGCATCAATGGATAGCTCATAGTATTTTTATCTGTGTAAGTGTTAGAATGATACTATTTTCCTTTTTTGAGATCCGTTTGTACTGCGATCCCTGTAATAAATAAAAACTTGCAAAATCAATTAAGAAAAGAATCCTATAGCAAATACAAAAATGAAAATTTTGGATGGCTTCTGCCACTGATTGAGACAATTCTGATTCTTAAGGTCATGTGATGAGTGCGTCATGTGACCAGATTCCTACCTTACCCACACTTTTTTTATATCCTAACTTATTTTCACACGAAGCACCACATCGAGTTGAAAATTTGGAAAACTAAACAAGAAGCACTAAGAATGCTGGATCTGATCCTAAATTTGTATAATTATGAAAAAGGTTTTCTGTTGTAAATAATTTTTTTTTGCTTTTTTCATAATTATTGAAATTTAGGACCCGGCCCACCTTTCCTAGTGCTTCTCGTCACTTGGCCTTAAGGTCGCTCTTGTTTTTAACTTCGTCTTGCTTTAAACGACCGCTACTACTTAATTCAGATGTACTAGATCCAATTTCAAAATACAAACTTTATTCAGAATCTGAATGTAAAACTGTTCTTTGATAGCATGTTTCAATAATAATAAAGGTTCTATTAATAATATGTTTGAATACGGAAAATGATGACCATTTTTCAATCGGGATAATCAGAGAGAATTCAAGAAGCATCAGTCTATCAATCATTTTCAAATCTAGATTACCGAAAAAAAGGAAAAAGACTTATTTTACGCATGGCTAGTTTCGAAAATATCTTCTACAATGAGATTCGTCTCGATAAATGTTCCATTGTCCACTAATGTGCTTTGCCCTTTCTCTGGAATTCGATAGACACGTGAAAACGGAGAGATAGAAGTGGATAAGCATATTAGATTACGATTTCGGCAAATTCAATTGAATCGAGACAGGCTTGATCTCAAGGAATTTGGTTTCGATTCAGAACGATTTTCCAAATTCCTGCTTGCTTTTGATAAAGGGACTAGACAGAAATTAATTCTAGAGACTAATTTTCTCCTATTCTCAATTATATTCTGATTAATAATTATATGCTGGTTTAAGGCACCAATTATTTATGGTACAAATTTTAATCAATTTCTTGTTATTTAAATTTTCCATGAAAACAAATTAATAATATAAGGGAATTCAAAATGATGTACATATTAAATATTGAGAGAATGCTTGATATTGAGAGAATTTTCTATATTGAAAGACGAATATTGAACGCAAATCAAATATTCGCGACCTGGATGTTTCCTATATATGTTGAAACAAAAACTTCTGCTATTATTATAAGCAAAAGAAGCATTCAATCAAAAAAGTAAAAATATTTTTGTACTTTTCTCTGAAATGTTAAGAAGCTCCTTTTTTAATTATGTTTTCAACCATTTTCTAAATAAATAAATCTTTTTCTTTAATTTCAAACTTTGGAAAGGATGGTAAAGAAAAAAAGCGTCTGATCATGAGACCGGAATCACCTTTGTATTGGCTTCGGATATATCGAAGTATGCCTCCTTTCTAAGCACTACTTTAAACAATTAAATTATTTTTTAAAGTTCTGAAAATTTTATGAACAAATATATCAATTGCACAGTAAATTAGACTATTTAATTCAAACCAACATGCAAACATCTCTCAGAAGTTCTCCTTTTTTTAAATAATAATTGTTTAAACAAATAAAATTTTGTTAGTATTTCTTTACTTTTCCCAACAATTTCCAATCTTATGCAAACGTTCGTTGCTATAGAAGACTCGGTATAAACAAAACGGTGTGCTTCAAACTTTTAAAGTGACAAAACAATGCGATCAATGTTTAAAATTTTATTTTAAGAAAATGAAAAACTCTACTTACCTTTTGTCAGATTTACTTTTGTTTCTTTAACATACTTTGCAAACTATGAAATTAGTAAAAAATTAATAAAGTGTTTAAAAAATGGTTTTAAAAAACCGCACACCCAGATACTTCGAAGATGAATCGAAATTTGTTTTTAGTCTCTTGATCAAACTCAGAATCAGGTTTCTTATTTATCATGTTTTGCAAAGTTTGAATTTATTAAGAAATGATTTAATTGCTTTAAACCTGGCTGTAAACAAAATTTAAAGACGCACTTCAATACCTCGGAGAAGAATCCAAAAATGTTTTCGGTTTTGCAATAGGATGCTTAGTTATTTTATAACAATTGCAGAATATTAAGAAGTGATGTAAATGTTTAAGAAATTGTTTAGAGAAGGCCCACCTAGATATTTCTGAGAGGTATGCAAACAATTTTTCGGTTTTTGGATCGGACGTTTAGTTTGTTTATGGAAATTAAGGAACGTTAGAAAATAATGTAATTTTTAATAATAACGGGAATAATAACGAAAAATAACGAATAATAACGTGAAGCTCCCAGGGTGTCCAATGGACCCTGCCGCAGAAAAACTGTTGCCATTTCGCTTATTTTTGACGCATCGACTTCATCCTGGCGCGAGACATTAGTTTAAGGTTTCTTCTTTACAGTTCAATAGTTTTTTCATTATTTATTTACAATTCTTTATGTCGAAAAAAATTGGAGCGAAAAAATTGAAAAATTTGACTTGTTTCATTAAAAAATCCATACAAAGTTGAATTTTTGAGATAAGGGAAACAGAGTTACGGGGCTGTACTTTCAAAATAGTATACTTTCAAGAAAAAGTTAGTTTCAATTAGTTTCATAGCGAGCTTGAAAAAGGATATTTATTTAAAGATTGAAGTGAAAAATGTGTACAGAACTTGTAAAATGTAGCATGAAAAATAAAGTGACGAGATTGTTTGTTTTGAAAAATTTATTTATTTCATGAATAATTATAATAAAAAAGTTTAAAAAGTCTTATTTTAAAGTAAAAAAATATTTTTTAATCATCTAAGAGACCGCACTCAGCGCGAATTGGCATGCGATGCTCATCGCACATTCCGGTTAGAAATTATAACTTGGTTGTTAAGAGGCCCTGTCTAGATTTCCTATTTTCTATCGAGGCCCTAAGGTGGCAATCTATCGAGGGCGCAAGCGAAAACGTCACGCTCAGCTAGCAAGGTCATCGGGAGGCAACCCATTGAGGGCCTATTAATAGAGTCTTTATAGAATCTAGATAGTCCCTCACACACTGAAAAAAAAATACTTCTGACTCAATGAAATTTTGGTTTGCAGTATCAAACGGTGTTTTCGCGCTCGGTCAAATGCATATGCTATAAATTCAAAACTATATGCTATTGTTTATTATTTTTTTGATTCAAATACAATATTATTTAATTATTAAGAAATTGGTAATGATTTAAATTCTGAAATGTAATGTTATTATGGTTGCAATAGTAGAAAGTTTAACTAGCACATTGCCATAATATATTACCAGAAATTTTTGATTCAAAGAAGGAAAATATTAATCCAAATGCAAAATAGTATCATTTTCTTTGCAGAACGTATTTTCTCGTACTTTATTGATATTAAATTCATAACTATATTTTGCATGTTACTCTAAAACTGAACTAATTTTTGAATTTGTTTAGAGAAGACTTGTAACTTATAACTAAAGAGAAACGCAGTTTATTACAATCTCCGCAAGTGCCGAGAATCGAACGCACGCACCGCACGTTTATAAGTCCAACGCCTAATCCCCATGGCTACGATACTACGCTGAGCAAGATATCATAAATACTTGACGGCATTTATCTGACACTTTCGAAGTTAGGAAAAAAGGTTTTTGAAACTCGATTTGTTAGGCATGAGTTTTAAATTTACTTAAATGATTGCAACTTAAATAAATATTTAAGAAAGATTCTTTTTAAGTTTTTAAGGCACGAAATTTTTTAAATTTTTTCAGAAAAAATGAAAATTTTAAAAGCATTCATTTCGGTAATTTTTTTAATTATTTTTTTTTAATTGAAGTAAAATTCAGTTTAATAACATTAATATACTTTTTAGCACTCACCGGTGTATTACCTGTTTTACCTGTCGAAGGCTTTACAAGGTCACCTCGAGAAAATAATTAATTGATATAAATTGTTTCTAAAATGTATCTTTATGAATAAATTCTTTTATCCAGTTTGATTAAAAAATATAGTGCTAAAAAGTGAGCATATAAATAATTTAAGTCAAGTTTAAGTCAAGCAGAGGGAAAGCCTAGATTTTTCTAGCTAGAAAATCTAGTTGCGGCCTCGTAAGAGCCAATATTCAGTTTAGACATAAAGAGGCAATTTCTACCTGGGGAAAACTATTTCCGAATATTACGCAATATATAACACGCGTGAGCACCCGAGCAGGACCCCTCTGTCCCTAAGCTACTGGTTTTTCACGCATGAGTGGGCAGTCAGTGAGCACCGCCTCCTTTACTCCGCGTGTCCCCACATTCCGAGGCCACATGAGGCTAGCAGTTCTAGGAAAAGCATATGTTGACGGTGCTTATCTCAAAAGTTGAGTGTATTTATTATAACACTTTAATTACAATTACATGTGTTTATGGTATGGATATTTGTGAAAAAATTCAAATAGCATTAGGATAAATAATTTGCACAGTGGTTCCTTGTAATAAATCTCCAATAATTAATCAATAATTCATTGCTAATACCAAACACATTGATAACGTTATCTAACATTTTTTTTTAATTTTCACAAGTTTTAAATTAGTTTTGAATCTTTTCAAAACTTCTAAATTTATTTTAAACTTAATCACATTTTTTCTAAAATAAATATGAATTCATTTAAAATGTTATGAACTCTTCAAATTTTCTCTCAGATTACATATTTCAACATGAAAAAGCATTTGAAATTTTCCCATTAATTGTAAAAAAACATTGAATTTTTTCCAATTATAAATTAAATTTGAAAAAGAAAAATGTTAACAAAATTTTCAAAGAAATAGTTAGATTTTTACCCAAAGAGATGAAATTATAACAAAAAATCTGCCCGCTGAGCGGGCACAATCTCATAGCGCGCAACGCGCGCGGCTCGTTTCGCTCGCGAGTTTGACCGCGCCTAAGGCGCGCGGATGTTGGATCTCGCGCTTCGCGCTCGGATATTTATTCTTTGTATTTGGAATGCTTGAATGAAACTTTATAAAAAATATCTCTTTTA
>JAWWLR010000166.1:6320616-6331463 GCA_035041075.1 Acraspis erinacei | reverse complement strand
GTTGCCACTACTGCTTGCTGTTCTGTACGATCGTCCAGTAACTGTTCCCCTCTGGTGCCAGTTTGTGGACTTTACGTCCTCGGCATCCTACCTTACCCAAAGCTTTGTGACGTTTCCCGCCTTAATCATCTACCTCTTGCCCCGCTTTTCCACCCAACTATTTTTCCTACTCCTGAACCTCAAAAACTTCACACAATCCAAATTTGCACTTCAAACGAGACACTTTCACCCTTTATACCTTTGCCTTCACTCACCCTTATTCCTTTACACTCGATATCCGTACTCGCTGTCCTTTATACATCCGCTGACCCTTATTTCCTACAACAAAGCCAAAAAAATATCACTTGATACAAAAAAGTACTTTCGCGATCGGTACCGGAAACGGAAGCCCGTAAGTTTAAATTAGAAATATCGTAAATGATAAAAAATTAATGTAAAGATAGGGTTTGAAAAGAAATAACACGTTTACCTAGATAAACAAAAGATAGAAGCAAATAAAAATAAGTACTTAAGTCAGTTATAAATTACCCAAATGCAAAAGTGATTAATGTTTTATGCCATCGTTTTTGGTTTTTGATGAAAGGCATATTAGAAAGTGAAGGAACTGTTCTGTTAATTAATGCTAATTAGTGCTTCAATTAATAATAAAATTCTTATTAATGTCGATCACGTTTGGCTATTTGTTACATTGACACACGTAATCTATTTATGTCTCGACTTAAGTAAAATTAAATGCGCCAAGAAATAAAAGACATAGCCAATTTAATTACCCGGCACAGAAAATGCTATAACTATATTATTTTTTTCTCGTGAATTTAAAAGACCCTATATCAAATAAAATAAGTTTTACATTAGTAATAGTTCATTAATAAAAATTGGTATGGTTTCAGACTTCAAGAACCTTTCGCTCTTTTTGATGAGCTTTATGACAAGCCTTGGCTGCGAGCTGGACCATATTTCATTGGTACAATTACTGGTTACATTCTTTTCAAAACGAAATGTAAAATATACCTTCCAAGTGTAAGTTTCCTTTATTTATTTCACTTTGTTCGATATACAATTTATTGTAATTTCTTCGTCCAAAAATTAGGTTACATTTACTGTATAGTATCATAGCTATTAGATTTTAGAAAGTTCATTATTCCAATACCCACGCGAAATGTACGACTTTTATTTCCAGTTTAGTGACGCAAAATGACCGATTTCTCGATCATTTTCCGCGACACTAGGAAAAGAAGAGCACATCGTAGAAAAATTTAAAATGTACGAGCAAAGTACTTTTCCAACATCATGAAAAGTACTTTGTCCGCGCTTTTTATTTGGCTCACTGTTGGCAAAGAACTTTTCCAATATTTGTCTGAAATTAGTGTAGAAATAATAGAAGAATAATTAAAGGAGAATAAATCTTTTTTCATGTACCTATACCTATGAAAAATCATCGTTTTCGAGTTATTTAATGATCTCGAAAATGCCATCCTTTTGCGCCGGAACGCAGTCCGATTGACAGGTCCACTATTCAAGCACATGAGTAGCTCAGGTTAAGAGCCATTGGTGGCAATATTGCCCAGCCGACCGTCTAACGGCTGACATGCCGGCTATAGGCCGGCTATATGGAAGCTCAAAATGCCAATGAATGGATTCCGATAATTATAAATATGTTTAGAAATATTACTTTGAGTTGCATAAATTAAAAATATATATTTAAAAAATACTTTTATTTCCAAAATTGTATTTCATTTAATGCTCAGAAAATTTTTCAGTTTCTTTGAGTCTCGGAAAAGTTAAACTCGCGAACGCAAATCCTGCAAACGAAAAATCGAAACACGCTTTCGAGCCTTTCAGATGTTGCCGATGAGCAGTGCCGTCGAATTTTTTGTCAGATCTTCCGGAAGAGTGTTTTGCACATCTTTCTCGACCGGCTGTTGATATTATCGAAACAGCCATCTTGGGATTTAGGAGGACAAGCAGGGAATTGTGAGAAATTATAGTTGAATCTGCCGTCACTAGAGTTCTTGGCAGAGAATATAAAGATTCTAATAGATTTAAAAATAATTTAGAAGATTACACATGTAATTCAAAGTATTTTGAAAAGCTGTTAAAAAATTCAACAATATTTCAAAGATTACTAGATTTGAAAATATTTCAGAATATTTCAAAGATTTTTAAATTATTTCAAAATATTTGAAAGGTTTAAAAATAGTTTTAAAGATTTCAAAGATTTTACAAATGTTTAAAATATTTTTAAATATACTATTTTGTAGATTACTTTTTACTATTTTTTATAAGATTTCATGAAAATAATCATCATTATTTAGAATTGTTATAGAGTATGTCACTTACTTTAAAAAATTATTATTTTGATTTTGTTATGATAGGTCATAAACAGTTTCTAGAAGGCAGTAATGAAAACATTGAATTATCAAAAGTAGATATGTTTATTTATAAAAAAGGTCAATATTCTAAAGTTTCAGTTTTCAGGACATTGATTCCCACTAACCGATGTTTTATGGCAGGCACATCGTTCCTCGGCCGTCGTGCGCGTAACAGTCCTCAAGAGCGTTTGCACGCGCGATTGCAGAGGGCGACACAGTGTGCCCGTTGTGACAATCAGTGATTGTCTGTTAGTATATGGGTTATCCGCAAGAGGCAGCACCTCCCGGGTGCTGGATTAGGGCGGGATGCATATAAGAAATTAGAGTCAGGACTTATTATTATTTGAAAAAATAAAAGAGATTGAAAATGAATTTGGTTTAGAAATTTATTAAATGATTAAAGAGACAGAGACGTGGTGAAACTGTGAGTGAAACCGACTCTGCATGACCAGTAGAATAAGAACTTTTGTAATATGTATATTCTGATAGTTGATTTTTTGCAGGTGTTCTGAAAAACTTATTATTGATCTGAAATCTGTTTTCAGTTTAGTTGGGAATGTCTGAAAAACATTTAGTGAATTTGATTTGGCTTAAATTCCTAAATTAATTATTTTAATGAGGGATGATAGCAAGGCCAAAATGTAATCCTGTGAGCATAGTTTTAATGTAAAAGGAAATAAAAGATAATTATTAACCAGATAAAACGGGAAATAACGTATACATTTCTAAGATCTAAAGATTCTCAAGTGTTAACGGCGTAGATGCAGCTTGAATCATTGGACACTTTTAATAATATGAGTGTGAAATGAAATCTCGCTCCAGTTTATAAAACGTTCTTAATAGTATTTTTTAGAGGAAAATGAAATTAGGTTAGTATCCGAGGATTATGCAATAATTAGGTCATACTTAGTCGGCTTTCGGGGACAAAATTTAGAATCCGATTGGTAGAATGAGGATAAGAGAACTGAAGTAGGACTGCGCGGAAAATGCGTGGATCGAAGGGCGATCCGGGAGAACGAAAATTCGAGGAACTGCTGAGATCGGAAGATCGCGAGCTCGGGTCGCAAAATCTTGGCCTTGGTTTTATCGAAAGATTGATTTGTGAGAACTAAAGAGTTGAAGAGTTGTAAATACATCAGCATTTTTATCGTAACATAAGAATATTTTATGTATTCCTTTTCCTAAATAATTAAGGTCTATATATTTTACATAATTAAATTAAATTTGAATAATAAAATTTTCATTTAAACTAAGAATAAAAGCTCCGCGAAGGAACAACGTAGCACTCATCAACAAAGAGAGCGGACGAGGAGGGAATTGCTTTCCCTTGGAGTGGAAAGAGGATATTTACAATTGAAATTAAATTCCTTTATTTAATATTTGGAATTATTAAAAATTCAAAATGAACAACATTTTCGCGTCACTTTAGCTTGAACCGTTACGGAGAAAACATACAAGAAAGGCATAGAATTATAAATTAATTACCTGATTGGTTGGGCACATCGAGGGATATACCGGGTGGAAATTAGACGTAGCCCGGAAGAAACAAAGGCTGGATTTAACTGGAAAATAGATGATAGCGAGGGATTCTGGGTGGAAATTGGACGTAGCCCAGAGGAAGACTGCAAGGACATTAATTAGAAAGGCAGAAGAAATTTTAAGAAAAAAAAGCCACGGTTACCTCCTCCACGGTTTTTGTTGTGAGTTTTTTAACCGAGAGGCAAGCGATGTGCACCTATATCGGGGACATGTATTCGGTGAATGAGAAGGGCTCGGGATCGCCCAGAAGAAGAAAAAGAAAATCAAGGATTAGCAGTAACCGAAGAGGCTAAAGTGTTAATAGTGCAAAATTTGTTAAAGTGTATGTGTGTGAAATTAATGTGAATCTGTGAAAAACAAATTTATTAAATTGGTATATTAATTAAAATTAGAATTTAAAAATTAGCCAATCGTCGAGAACATCAAAAAGGTGAGTCGGTTCGCTATTAGTTACAGTTTAAGCCGGTCTCTCTCTCTCTCTCTCTCTCTCTAGAAAATAAATATGAAATATATATTTCGGATTCTAAATTTGATCCCCCAAACCCGACGAAGCATGACCTAGTTATTGATTAATCCTATGTTACTAACCTAATATCATTTGCCTCTAAAAATACTATTGAGCCTGTTTTATAAACTAGAGAGAGATTTAATTTCACTCTATTATTATTAAAAATGTCCAATAATTCAAGCTACGTCTTCGCAGTTAATAATACCTAAATAATAATAATACTTACTAAATTACTAAATTTAATAATTACTAAATAATACCTAAATAATAATACCTAAACTGAAAACAGATTTCAGATCAATAATATGTTTTTCAGAACACCCGAAGAAAATGAACTATCCAAATATACATATTACAAAAGTTCTCTAATAACCTTACTAAACACCCTTCTGATTGATATTTAAGAAAAGGCAAAGGGTTTTATGTTACGGTTATTTCTTGTATTATTTACAACATTTACTTATTTAAAACCCAACCACTACGTTTTATTTCAACTTTAGTTAAAACTTCTAACCTGTTTGTTCAAAATAATTATATTTTTTTATTTTTATAGTCCATTTTAATTTATCTCACATACCTTCCCTTGGGCAAGAAATTTAAGAACGTAATTGAAACGTCCTAATAACGTGTTTTGCACGTACAAGTCAAAAGACGTTACTTGAACGTTTTAAAAACTGTCCTAAGTCAGACCAAATAATGTTCTAATGCTGTTCCTTAACGTTTGTACCCACTGGGTTGGTAGCAATTGTAGTAAATTTCTGTCCTAAAAGCATTGTCCCTAACATTTTTTTCACGAAAAATCCCTCTTTCTTTGCCATAATGTAACTTTACTTAGTTTCTTTTATCACTCGACTTGCTTTCAGGCCCAGAATTTGTATACGGACATGATCCATTTGAATATCGCCTGTTTTGAAAATTTTCACCCCTATTATAGCATACTTATGGCGTTAATCAGCTTACACCAGGTTCTATGAGCAATCTTAGCCGAAGACTATCGACGAAATTCGAATCCCATGTACCCTTGAATCCCTGGGTCCATTTTCAAAACAATCCAGAAAGCACGTGGTTTGCGAGAGCATTCTACTAAACAGCTTTTTTCTCGCTTACTCCTATTACGTTTGAACGCTCTAGGATCTTATAGTAATTCTTTTCCACTTTTCTTTCCATGCCGGCCTTTTCCTCTTTTCGCCACATGAACTATATTGCTTGTACTTAACTTTAAAGGGCCTATTTTGTATCTAACTTGGTCTGACCAATTTCTCGAAATCTTAGACTCGTAAAATCGACTTTTTCCCAGAAAATATACATCCTCCCTCATAAGAATCTCGGTCCTTTCCATTTTAATTTTTCCTTCCCGTATTTCAATATTATATTGCAACTTATATCTTTTACTAATATCTTTTAGCGAAATAATTTAATTTCAGCCAAAACGCGTGTTTTATGCTATTCATGTAAACAATAGAGGTCACACCATTGTCTTTTAATATTTCTACGATATAATCACTAACTACCCTAATTATTTTATTAGGTCCTTCATAATGATAATCTCATTTTTTACCTCTTTTTTCATTCAATAAATAAATATATTTCTTCCCTTGAAATTCATTTCATTAATTTTAAGATCGTAAAACTTTTTCCATCGTTTCTTTGCAGCTTCTAACCGACAATGAAACATTGATTCGGTTGTGATCAATCTGTTTAAAATGGAGTCAATTAACTCTACAAAAGTTAATGTTACTTTTTCCTTTGCGAATTCAGAAGGAAATACTGCTTTCCTACTGAATACGATCTCATAAGGTGTAACTCCTGCTGACTCGTGTACGGATGTATTGAAAGAAAACATAGCATATGGCAACCATAAAGCTAAATCCGATTCTTTGCAATAATGATGCAGATATTCTACAAATGTATGATGTCTGCGTTCTAACGCTCCCAAATATTGAGGATGATAAGTTGACGATTTATACTTTTTTATTTAAATTAATTCTGCAAATTCGGCCATGATTCTCCTTACGAACTGAGGACCTTGATCAGTTTGTATAGATTCAGGACATCCAAATCGGCAAATCAAATGTTCGGCAAATGATGCTGCTATTGTAGGAGCATCTATTCTATTTAATGGAATAGCACCGGAATACTTAGAGAGACAATCCTGCCACGTTAACATGTACTCATTTCCGTTATCTGATTTAGGCAATGGACCTACGAAATCTATTTGCAATTTTTGAAAACCCCTGATAGGTGTATCTGTGAGACACATTGGCAATTTTGTTTTTACCATATATATTTTTTTCTTCTGACAGGATTCACATGTCTTCACATAATTTTGAATATCCTCTTTTGTAACTTCACAAAAAAAGTTCTCTTCTTCTTTCTTGTGTCTTATACACACCTTTATGATACCCTAGTGCAGAATCATGGCATTCTTTAAATAATTCAAATCTCTGATTACTAGGCGGCATTGTTACTTCTCCAGTGCATACTGTAATAATATAATCTTCGTTGCCAAAATGAGTTTTTAACATTAATTCTATGTTTCCCAGGGCAACCTATCGAAACAATTTAGATAAATAAATAGATAAATGTAGATAAATGTCCCATTAACACTGCTACTATCCACAGGAAAAATAGACAGTAACCGTTTTTTTTTACTTACCTTGGCAGCCCGCTCTCCCAAGATCCTTTTCAACCTCCATAACATTCCCTTCAATGTTCGAGTCCATGGTAAAATTTTCACCATTAATCTGACCAATCCCATCTATCTCCCCATCAACCGTGGAATTTATACCACCATTCTCGGAAAAAGTCACAAATAATCTCTCTACAGGAAATTCATGATACCAGACCAGATATGAACTACTTGAAATTCATACTCCCGCAATTTTACCTTCCATCTTGTCAATTTTGAACCCAATATAGAATCGTTTAATTGATATAGCCACACCAAGGGACCATGGTCAGTAACTAAGATCAATTTTCTCCCACAAATATAGAGTCGAAACTGTACAACAGCAACAATTACTGCAAGCAATTCCTTCTCAGTTACATTATGTTTCAACTGCGCTTCCTGCAATGCACGCTAGGCATATGCTATTGGCAAATTTTAGCTATAGGGCCCTGACTTAGAACAGCCCCCACAGCAAAATCAGATTCATCCATAGTTACTAAAAATGGCCTATTGAAATCTGGGTATTGTAACAACGGCTCTGTACATAATATAACTTTTAACTCATCAAAAGCAACTTGTGCATCTTTTGTCAACTCAAAAGGTTCGTTCTTTCTTAACAAATTATTTAAAGGCTTTGCTATAATGGCAAATCCCGGGAAAAACCGCCTATAATACCCTGCAAGTCCTGAAAATTGCTTCACATTCCTTCAAAATTTTGGCCGTGGAAATTTCATAACAGCTGATAATTTCTTTGCATCCGGTTTTACTCCTTCCCGAGTAATAATGCGTTTTCAGACGGCCTAATAATTTTTCAAGCTTTTCATGATGTTCTTTTAGAGATTTTGCATATATTACTATATCACCCATGTACACAAACTATTCAATTCCCTGCAAACCGGATATAAAACGCTCTCTGTTATTCTCTGGAAATTAGCAGATGCATTTTTCATCCGAAATGTCATTCTATTGAACTCATAATGTCCAAAAGGGGTGGAAAATGCTGTATTATATCAGTCAGTTGGCTCAACTTCAATTTGATGGAAACCAGCTGCAAGGTCCAAAACTGTAAAATACTTCGCACCCCACAGCTGATCCAAAATATCTAGTATATTAGCCCTGTTTTATTTCCTTGACGATCAGGTTTTTTAGGTATCACCCATACAGGGGAATTATATGGCGAATCTGAGGGAGTAATTGAATTATTTTCAAGCAAATAATTTATGGCCTTTTAAATAAAATTGACGCTGATATTTATCCATTATCTTGAGTAAAGTCCCTCTTTCCTCCTTATTCATATCAGACAAATATAATGAATCAATTAACTTAACAAAACGATCTTCCTCAGGGATTATAAAATTTAAAATTTTTCCTTTTTTTGTAAATTCCGACGGTACTTTCGGCATTTCATATGCTTATAAAGGCAAAAGTGGCAAAGTGAGTAATACATCTTTTGTTGTTATATTTATACAAAATAAATAAATTAAATTGTTTTTAACTTTAACCAATACTTCTCCCAAAAATATCCCCGGTCTTAAATCTATTAATTGTAAGTATCACTCTTTTGATTTCGGGATTTGTAACTGATACTGAAATTAATTGCTTCATTCTTGCCTTTCTACACAGATTTAAATTAGAATTTTCTGGACAAAATGGAAAAATTCCTAATGGGTGCTCTATTTCCTTTTCTTTCAAATTAATTGACGCATCTTTAAGAAATGGTATTCCTAATATTCCATCTCCTGGTATAACAAGCCTATCAGACACCACTTAGAAGGCGCAAGAAATTGTTATTTGTTGTTAATAATACTGCCTCGAATGTAATTTCCGATTTTCCCCCTATTCCACACAGAATAAATCTGTATTTTTCATTACGATTTACTGAGTCTTTTAATTTTCCTTTATGAATTACACTTAACTCAGCCACCGTTTCTATCAGGAAAATTCTTTTCTCATTTATTAATTCTTTTGCAAATAATTCTACCTTGGGGGTCTTTTACAATGAACTTACAATTCGTTTTTTGACCCTTTATGTTCCTGCATATTGTCTTCTATTTTGTTTAATAAATTTTCACAATAATTTATTACATGATCAGTCGATTCGTAATACTTGCAAAATTTTCTCCCTTTTTTTAATTTCCTGCCTGTTCGCAATCTCGTGCAAAGTGTCCTGGTTGCTGACATCTAAAGCAGAGAGGAGAGGAAACGACATTCGGGCAACTTATCGCTGCATGCCCTGGCTTTGAGCACTTGCGACAAATCATGTGGGTTTGAGAGATAGACATAGCACACCCCGTTTCAAAGTGATCCGGCCCGCTACACCGGCGGCAGATCACTTGTGAAGGGGCTCCTTGCTGGCCACCTCTTTCTCCACCCCATCCGACGGCACCATCTTGCCTCTATAAGGCCTAAACCTTGGTATATTTTGTCCTTAGTTGCAGCTTCCCCTTCAATCTTATCCGTCCTATCGAATTCTCTACCTTTAATTAAGTCTTTGGCGTACTTTATTTCCCATTCAGCAGATCTTGAAGCTAAAATTGCATCTTCAAGTGTTCTAGGTCTATCCATTCTTAGCCGCAATACCATTTTAGGATCCAACTCCATTATAAAACTGTCACATGCTGTATTTCTTACTTATTTTATCATTTGACTGGCGTGTTCATTGCTGTTATTCTCCTCTATTAGCTCGATTATATTTTTCAAAATATCACTAACCCAATCACCATAATCCTGCACAGTTTCACCGAATTTTTGTGCTACAGTAGCTAAAATGGAATTTAATTGATTCAAATTTCGATGATCGGTAAATATGTTTTTCAAGGGCCTCAACAATTCTTTAAGTGTACATAGTTTTCGGTCAAATAGAGACTTATATGCTCTTCCTGAAATACGCAATCTTTTTAGTGAACATAAATGCTGTCGATCCCTAATTGAAATTGAATTTCCCGCATAAATGCAGTCTCTTATAAACCTGCTTACTGGAATATTTTTCCCATGAAAATATTTTGGAAGTAATTATTAGGCAGCTTTAAAGGTTATAGGATACGGTGGCTCAGGTGCTGGCTAAGTAAGTAATCCCGAGGCCTCGAATGTAAAGCACATTGGGGAAAGCCCTGTTCTACCATTTGCCCCTAATCTCGTAGGCATGTGACCTCCCGTTCATATTCTATTGAGGTCAGTGGCCTGAAGTTCTTGGGTTATATTTCTCATTTCACCTCCATCCACTGGAAACTGACCTACATCAATATTTGTATTGGTGCCTACACATGCCACAGTGACACTTGACAACGCAGAGGTCGAACGTCAGGATTCAGCCCCCATGAGGACAGCTCCATTATCCTCGGTACCTTCCATTATTTCGCTCACAATTAAAGAATTTTTGAGGCCCTTGAAAAACATATTTACCGAGCATCGAAATTTGAATTAATCAAATTCCATTTTAGCTACTGTAGCAAAAAAATTCGGTGAAACTGTGCAGGATTATGGTGATAGGGTTAGTGATATTTTGAAAAATATAATTGAATTAATAGAGGAGAATAACAGCAATGAACACATTAGTCAAATGATAAAATCAGTAAGAAATACAGCATGTGACAATTTTATAATGGAGCTAGATCCTAAAATGGTATTGCGGGTTAGAATGGATAGACCTAGAACACTTCAAGATGCAATTTTAGCTTCAAGATCTGCTGAATGGGAAGTAAAGTACGCCAAAGACTTAATTAAAGCTAGAGAAGTCGATAGGACGGATAAATTGAAGGGG
>JAWWLR010000166.1:6142109-6158708 GCA_035041075.1 Acraspis erinacei | reverse complement strand
AAAGCAAAGACCACTTCTTGGCTGGCACTCTTTCCGCCAGATCTCTTGGCCTATCCATTTTTATCACGATACCTTCTCAGCCCGTGAAGTAAAGTATCTATCATGAAATGTGACCCATTTATGAAACATTTTCTCAAATATTAAAACTTTTAATAATTTTAAAGTATACTGGTGAACACAAACAGTTGTATCGATAAAAAGTATCTAAATAATTGGGAATAAATTCTTTTAAATTAAATTAATCTAGGTATCATTTTACTAAGATTTCACATTAAAATATAGGCTGTAGGAAGTCGACACTAGTACCAACTGCATAACAGAAAAAAGTTTCTGGGTTTAATGTATAATTTCTGTTGTATTTTTTATGCGTAACAATATTTAAAACAAGTTTTACAATCAGCCTTTTTACCACTAACTCGTTATTTTTTAATTAAAATTTTTTTAAATGTCTTCTTTAGATGGAGATAAAAATTTCTTTCACTGACAGTTTAACATTTTTTAAGTAACCAAAACATAATGCGCGCTACACGCGCACTAATTGGCCTTTCCTTAGAAACAAAACTCGATTCATTTCCCAACATTTTGTTACAGCTTTTAGAGAAAATCTTTTATGATTTGAACACGCCGTATATAATTTATAGAATTTTCTTTATTATATTGAGGAAATTCCAGTATATTCAATATGAATGATATAATTCTTTTAATTTACTTTTAAAAAATGTTCATTATTATATGATTTTTCTTATCAAGAAAATATATCTCGCCACTTATGGAATTATCCGACACTATACTTCGAATATTTTTTTAAAAGCTGAAAATAAAAAAATACATTTTTGAGGTATTTATGGATAAACTATTAATCAAACCAGAAATAAATTTAACTGTTTGAATTTGATTCAAATTTTCTATAAGATTCCATCCATCACGTTTTCAGAACACATTTGTCACATAAATTTATTACATTATTTTATGTTTATGTCCAAATTTTATTTTGAATGTTCAAGAGTAAAAAAATGTAAAATTTATGTGAATGATGAGACTAAGAACCATTTTTAATTCATCATGTAATCTCTTATTTCAACAAGAGAGAAATATACAACAGAGTTTTAATGTAATTTTACAAATTTCACTTAAAAACATGGGACTTTAGAAGAAACACCTTTTTTGGTTCCAAGTTCAACTAATTAGTTGGAAGAGAAACTAGTTTGTTGAAATTCATTTTTTATTAACTCATCATTTAGCTGCAAACCCCTTTTTTGGCTAAAAATTTAACTAGTTTGTTCAAAATTTGTTGTTTTAAATAAACATTTTAACTGAGATTTTATCTATTACATGGTTGGTTTAACATTTATCTCCTTCAGTTGAAAATTCAGATATTTGGTAAAATTGTCTGTATTTTTTGAAACTTTGTCTTGTGGTATAATATTAATGTTCTTCGTGACTAATTCATCTTTTTGTTTGAAAATTAATTTTGCTGTTGTTGAAAATGTAGCTATTATTTTGAAAATTCCTTTAGAAATTTAAAATTTGTTTGAAAATTTATATTTTTTGTTATAAATTAATCTTTTATGATTGATAATATATATTCTTGCTTAAAAATGTATTTTTTGGATGAAAATTAATTTTTTCTTTATTGAAACTTCCACGATTCTGTTTTGTTGAAAATCAATTGTTTTTACTATTTCATTTTTGCTTTAGCTTTTATTTTCTTCAGATGAAAATCTAGCTATTTAGTTGAAAATTTCTGTCTTTTTTTGAAACTTTGTCTTTTGGGTTAAAATATTAATCTTCTTGGTGACTCTCTACATCTTTTTATGATTTTCTTATTCCTAACAAAAAAATGAATCAGATACTACTGGGGCCATCATTTAGGACACCTTTTAGAGTTTTGAGGAACAAATTTGTTATTTTATTTAAATTTCTGACGTCTATAGAAAATTGAAAATGATTCCTGTTTTGTAATAATTAGAGATTTCTATTTAGCATGATTTTTTTAACATAATATAATCAGCAGATCATTTTATTAATATTAAAAATGATTGAACATAATTCATAAGTAAGAAATTAAGTGAATTATCTAAAATACAAGAATCCTATAATTCTAGTTTTCATTGGTTTCTCTTGTGCATTGTTATAGCTATTAAGTTTACGATAAGATTTAAAAAAGTTGTATATGTAAATCTGGAAAATAGTTTGTACGTCAAAAATGTTTGTATGTGATAATGTTGTTTCAAGAAAAATAGCTTTTAGTGCTAGAAAAAAGAATTCCCTTGAATTTGTAATTGTGATAATTAAAGAATGGTTTCATTGATTGATCAGAAATTTGCAGAAATCCTGTTGAACATTCATTAGAACTTTTAACTTAGTAATTTTTTTCTCATCACTATAATAGATGTACTAAATGATTATTCCAATAATTGTGTATTCATTTGCTTTTATAAATAAGAAAAAACATTAAAAGTTTAAAACAATTTTGTTTTTAACTTTTATTTTTATTTTACTTGGCTACCAAGAACACTATTTTTAACCTAACATTTTTAATTAGCAAAAGATAAAAAAAACTGTTTACCAAAACTCCAATAGTGCCTATCAAAGCGGGCGGATTTTTGTTAATATATTCATCTATTTACAATAAATAAATCTTTTAATAGCCATTCTTTATTCAGAAATGATCTTTTTATTCATTAACATCATAATTTCATAAACATATATTTTTTATCGTTTTAAATTCCATGCAAATTCCAAGATCGACGCAACATTTGTTTCGTGGAAGGTACCTTGTTCGCATCACCAAACCATTCGGCCCTGACAAGTTAGATTTGAATTTCGTCTTCCTCATTCCGACCCTCCAGCCGTTCGATTAATTAATCTGCTAATTATTATTTATTCGCCCTCGGGAATTTTCACCTAGTAACTGAACGCGAAGCGCGTTGGGGTGGCGTTGCCTCATAGTCACGCGTTATAAGCACCCACCAGCGCGAATTATAACAAGATATAGTTTAATCGCATTTTAGTTCAATTAATGTGAAAAGTATGTGTGAATTGCAGAGAATTATTTCAGATTATTGCGAATTTGGGCATTTTATAGTGCTTCAAAGTTTGGAAATATTTCGAATTTAATGTTATTATTATTCAGAGCTATAAAATCATCACAATTTCATCTTTTTTAAATCAAATCTTTGTCAAATCAAATTGTTTCCAGAAGACTGTTAGAAATGCAAGTTAGACTATTTTACAACATTAAACGTCTAGAAAGTATTAGATTTTAAAACAAGTAAAGAGTAAAAGTATTTGGTCTCTAATTCTTATTTGGGTATATTAATATGATTTGGGTCACTTCAGAATAGGTCGTCTGCAAGCGGTTGGCGATGTAATTTACAAAAAAATTTACCGACATCAAACTGTTTTTCGATGATTGCGTAATTTCTTTTGATTATAATGATATACATATAACTTATTTGTGTCATTCCAGAATAGATCGACTGGACGTGGATGCGACGTAATTCAGAAAAATTGATATTGCCATATCATATTGCTGAATGTTCGTACATTTGAATTTTTTTCATTTGATAGGAATAAATTTTAATAAAAAAGTTGATACAGAATACAGCTCCGACATTTCAAGTTTTGAGGGTTTCAACTTGACAATATCGGTCATTATTATATAAAAATGATTAGGGTCAACTTCATTTCAAATATATGTCCCGAAAATAATTAAGTTCGTTTAAAAATAAAGAGCATTTCAACAGATTAGATGTCATCAGAGTTTTACAACTCCTTTGTTCCAACATTAGATTCTTAAATTATGAAAAAAATTATTTAATTATGCTAAGTCAATGCGATTCTGTAGAAATTTACCTTTAAAACGAGCTCAAGAATATTGAAAAACGTTTACTGTTTCAAATGTTATTTTGTTGAACATTTGTGTTTCTTTTTGTTTAAGATTTTCCAACTCATCATAGAACCATTCTATTATTGTTTAAAATTTTATCCTTCATAGTTGAAAATTTGTGTATTTTATTGAAAATTTTTCTTCTGGTGGAGATTGAATCTTTTAAATTGAAAATTCATTTTGTTTATTTGAAGATTAATCATTTTAGTTAAGAATTCATTTCTTCAATAGAAAGTTTGAGTACTTCATTTTTGTGCACATTTTTTCTCATAAAAACTTAATCTTCTTGGTTGGAAATTCATCTCTTTGGATGCAAATCGAACTATTTTATTGAAATTTTTTTTTTCATTTAGTTGTAAATTAATTTTTTTACAGAAAAATTAAAAATTCTATTTTTAATTGAAATTTAATTTCCTTAATTGAAAATTAATTTATTGAATTTTTGTTAAATATTTTTTTAGCTAAAAATTCATGTATTTTGTTTTCAATTGAATTAATTTGTTAAAACAAAAATTTTTCTGGTCGAAGATTCATTTTTTAGTTAAAAATTAAATAATTTGGTTAAAAATTTAACTATTTTGTTTAAAAAATTGATTTTTTATTTCGAAATTAATCTTTTTAATCTGAAAATTTAAATATTTTATTTTTGGTTAAAACTACTTCACTTTTGATTAAAAATCCATTCATTAAGTTAAAAATGGTTTTCTTTTGGATTAAATGCAATTACTTTGTTAGAAAATTCATCTTTTTAGTGGAAAATTAACCTTTTCATTTAAAATTAGTATGTTCTGTTTGAAAATTAGTCCATTTTGGTAGAGTATTTAACAAATTTGTAGAAAACTAGTACTTTTTGGTTTAGATCAACTGTGTTAGATTGTAAATTAAAATAATTTCTTGTTGAAGATTCATTATTTTAGTTTAAAATTAAATAATGTAGTTAAAAATTTAACTATTTTGTTAAAAACATCGATTTTTTATTAAGGAATTAATTTATTTAATCTGAAAATTTAAAAGTTTTTAATGTCCATTTATTTAATTGAAAAATTGTCTTCGTTGGGTTAAAAATGCAATTACTTCTAGTATTTAACAAATTTGCAGAAAACTGGTACTTTTTGGTTGAATTCAAATTTGCTTGATTGACAATTAAAATCATCTTTGTGAAAATATTTTCTAAAAATTCATTTTTGTAACGAAAATTCATTGCCTTATTGAAAATGTAACGGTATTGTTGAGCATTTCTTTTCTCATAGTTAAAAATTAATTGTTTTATCTAAAAATTTAAATCTTTAGCTATTTTGTTTCAATTCGTCTTTTTTGATTGAATGCAACTGTGTTTAATTTAAATTCCAAATCTTTTTTGGTTGACATAACATCAACTATTATATTTTTGGTTTATAATTCATCTATTGCGCTTGAAAATGTATGCAATTTGTTTAAAATTCTACTATTTTATTTGTTTGAAAAGTAACTTTTATGTTAAAAATTAATTTTTTACGTTTGAAGATGCAACAATTCAGAGGAAAACTTTTTGGTTTCTTGTTTCTAAATTTGACGTTTTCTTTTCCAAATTTTTCTCTTTTTGTCAAAAAATATAATTGATTTTGGTTAAAAATGGAACTATTTTGGTAGAAAATTAATCTCATTTGTTTGAACATTTAGAATTTTTCTTGTAAATTCATGTTTTTGGTTTAATTCAACTGTTTTATTTCAAATAAAAATATGTTTTGGTATTTTGTTAAAAACTCATATATTCTGTTTGATAATGCAACTGTTTTTTAGAAGCTTCGTCGTTCTGGTGTAAAACTCAACAATTTAGTTGATATTTTTGTCCTTTGTTGGTTCCAAATTCGACTTTTTCGTTTCAAACTGTATCTCTCTTGGTTACACTTGGTTTGGTTAAGAATTCAGCTATTTTGTTAAAATGCGTGTTTTTTGGTTGAACTAAACTCTGACTGAACTATGTTGATAGAAATTTCAACTAGTTGCTGGAAAAGTAACAAACATTTTTCTGGAAAATTCAACTATTTTTTTTTAAAATGTTAGTTAGGAAATTCATTTCTTATAGTAAAAAAAAATCTGAACAGGGTTAACCTTTTTTTTGAAAATTTGTCTTTTCTAGTAAAAAATACAACTACTCGGTTCAAACTTGATATACTTTATTAAAATTTAATTTGTTTAGTTAAACATGCATAATTTTACTTGAAAAATCATCTCTTTGGTAGCAAATTTAACTATTTTGTTTCAAATTGTTTTTTTTTTAGAAAAATCAAATATTTTACACAACACTGTTCTGAAAAATCGCAAGAAAGCTTAATTTGTGACACGAATATCGTGAAAAAAGATGAACTCGTAATTTTGGACTTTTGCTGCGCTGCGGAGTTCAATTGAGTCAGTCATTGGCAGAAATACTGGCGTTGAATTTAATTTGAAAACGTTTAACAAATTTAGTCGAAAGCCCTCGCTTTTTGACGACACCGAGGGGAAATTTAACGCAGGCAGAATTAATCGGGTATTTCCGGCGTCGAAAACTATCTGCTGCTCAAAACATTTTCCAATATTTCCTGATGCGATCGACTCCCGTAAGAGTTGACGGCTGATTATCGTTCACCTTCCCATTCACCGTTCTCCAAATTGTGTTAGCGGCTGCTGGAAATTATTTACTCGCATTATCGCGCACTTTACGCGAACGAAACACAATGTGATAACAGTAGGTGATTTAACGAGGCAAAATTTCTCTGAATATTTTGACTTAGTGCCGTCAATCGAGGTCAATTGTATAATTCTATTACTTCCCAAAAACGAATTGATGCGTTTTATTGCAAACCTCGTGAAGTATAAACAATAGAGTTAATCATCGCAGTCAGTATATTTGGCTGTTATCCGAATTTCATAATCAAATACCCATTCAAAATATTGCCACTCTAACGTTAAAATATATTGCTCATTTTTCTCTATAAATGCGAAGATCGCTGATAGAAATGTTCGAAAAATGCCGACACATTTAAAATACTAAAGTAACTGAAATTTACGAAATTAGGATGCTGAAAACGAAAGAATATAGTAAATTTACTGAATTTTTATTTAATTGCAGAAGCGGTTACTGGAAATTACTAATAGTTTCCTAAAATTCCTAAATCGTAACTAGAACGCGTTCGGCTAGCAGACGAAGCATGGCAAACCTGGTGAGTAAAAACCCAACCTAGCTAACAACATTTGAAGGGTGGATATTCAAAATCGTATAATCGGTAATACGTCACTTATTCAGGTTTGAAACGATTTCCATTAAAATTGAGGAAGATACGACCACTTGAAATTTGGCCACGTGTAAGTCGATGTAGTCTGCTAGTTCAAAGTCGTATAATAACCATTAGCGTCACGAAGTGAAAGTAAGAAAGGCAAACTTCGCGAAGGTTTTACTTAATTTTTGGCACTTCTTTAACCAAAATGCTTCAATAAATTTTCACTGTTTGTTTATTATTGTTATTATTAGTTATTCTAAATAAAAATTTATTAATTAACTTCGTTTTATATTTTTATTCGTAATTTTTCTCCTGAAATACAGGAACTAGAACATTGCTTCTTGAACCAAAATGTTTGTAAATGAATGTTATAATATAATGAAACGCACGGTTTGAGGATTTTCAACATTAAAATACTTTTTTTATACGTGAAAGACAAGGCGTAATATTTACCTTGACAGGAATGCAGGCAAACATGTGGTTAGCTCTGAGTCAAATGTTTTTAGGTTGGACACTACACCGAATTTCAATGCGCAATAGCTCTACGAAAAATTCTAACACACATCCAGATAAATTTTTTAGACCCTACTACTCTAAAAGTTGGAAAGAGTTTGCGAAAACAGGGAATTTACATAAGGCTCCATTGGTTGTTATACGACTTTGAATTTGCAATAGGCCGCCAGTTACTGAACTGCAATGTTTGAAAAATTGTCACAATAAAACTATTGCGAATTTTAACTTGCTCCTATCGCCGAAATGACGGCATCAGCTTAACCTTTAGAAAAAAAATAAAACGAATTGTGAAAAATTGGCGGTTTCACGACTTTGAATATCCAGCCTTCATTTGTTTTTAAACAGAGGAGTTAAAGAACAAAAATCATGTAAAAGTCAGAGACTTTCTATATTTTTAAACTGATAAGTAGAAGAAATTTGAATTTTTTCAATTTTAATTTGAAATTATTTTACTTCGTTTATAAAATATTCTTAGTTAAAATGGTTACAATTTTAAGATTCTGGTCTTTGAATATTAATATGGTATAATATCCTGGTGAGCAATTTCTTTGCCGTATACTTTTTTACAGTAATTTTGTTATTAAATTTATCTATTTTACTAGAAATGGCATCTTTCTTGGATAAAAATGCCACGGTTTGGCTTAAAGTTCAACAATTTGCTTAAAGTCTCTTTTTTGTTAAAAATTCAACTATTTTATTGAAAATTCATATTTTTGGGTAGAAAATGCATGTATTCTCAAAAGAAATTTATTTCTCATTTAAGACTCATATTTGTATGCTCAAAAGTCACACTGAAATCTTTTTTGGATGAAAATTCAACTATTTCTTGTTTTTGATAACTGGTATTTTTTTATTAAAAAAGTTATCTATTTTAGTAGATATGGCATCTTTCTCGGATAAAGAGCAACTGTTTCTATAAAAATTGAACAATTTTTATTAAAAAAGTTATCCTTTTTTATTCAAAATTAAACTCTTTGGTTAAGATATCTTATTTATGAGTTAACAATTCAAGCATAATGTTCGCAAAAAACGTACTTTTGTTACAAACCTATATTTTGATGTTGAAAAGTCAAAATAAAATCTTTTTCGGATAAAAATTCGATTTTTTCTTAATTTGCATTTTTAATTTAAAAGTTCATCTGTTTTAGTAAAAATGTCATCTTTCTTGGATAACGATGCTACTGTTTGCTTGAAAGTTACTCTTCTCTCTGTTTAAGAAAAAATTAAGATTCATAATCTATCAATTTATTCAATCAAGACAGACGCATACTTTTTATATTTTTTCATTAAACATTTGAGCTACTATTATAATATTGATCCAGCAATATGGCAAATTTCTCTTAAGAACCTTACACTTCAAACGTTTTCTGTATTTTGCAAGATGAATACCTCATAGAAAGAAAACGGAAAAATCTAGAATTTACAGGGTATTTAAATCAATTCTTGCTCAAATCATCCAGTAAATCTGACTTTTATATCAGGATTTTTTTTAAATATAACTATTTGATTAATTTTTCAAGATTTTCGCTAATCATGAATAACATCTTAAAAAAGCTTATTTGATTCAAAATATAACTACTTAGTTGGAAATAGAGCAACCTTGATAAAAATTAATTTTTTGATTGATCATTCGTCCTTTTAGTTGAAAACCCTTTTTTTCATCCAAATTCAACTATTTTGTTAACATTTTTTTAATTATTTTTTTAACTCAAAATTTAACTTTTCAATCTTTGGTTGAAAATTTAATTATTACGTTAAAAACTGAATTAAACTTAAAAATATTTGATAAAAAATTAATGTATTTTGATAAACATTGTTCTTTTTTGTATACATATTGAACCATTTTGTTGAAAATGTATGTTATTGCCTTAAAAACTTATTTCTCTAAAAGAAAATTAAATCATTCTCTTTATATTTAAAATTTCTTTTTTTTTTAATTAACAACACATCTATTTTGTTGAAAATTTTACTATTCTGTTAAATAGTCCAATAAAAATTAAAATATTCGGTTGAAAATGCATGTATTTTTTTAAACTATTCTTTTTTGGTAGAAAATTACTTTTTTCACTAAAAATGTAACAGTTCAATTTTGTCCTGGAAAATTGATCTTTTTCATTTATAAGTTCACTTAGTTTGTTGAAAACTCGTCTTTTTTATTCATCTTAAAAAAATTAATTCTCATTTTTTACTTTTTCTGTTCAGCGGCGGCCCTGATAGTTTTTTTGTTGCCTAAAACTGCTATTTTTAATAAGAAATCGTTAGGTTTAAGGGAATGTTTACACATTTTTAACGAAAATTAAAACACCAATTTTCAACAAAAATTAAAACACAAATTTTTAACAACTTTAGATAACTGTTTAGTGTTTTTCGTCCGAATTCGCTATTTTTGGACCAATATAAGGTTTGTCTGTGTAATGCAAAAAATATTCCATATTAATCCTCAAGTTAAGATATAAATTTTCATCAATGATTAAAAATATTATAAATTCGATCGTTTCGAGTTTGGCCACATAAAAATATAGCAACATCTGTAATTATAAAAAATATTGTCCTTGCTTTTTTCTTATTTTAAATAATATACATTTTTATTTAAAATTGCCTATGACAAAAAAACTAAAGTCACGCGTGTATTTTTGTTTTCCGCCAAATTTCTAATTTCAGTTATTTTCACTAATTTAAAGACGTCTCTAATTTAGAAGAGTTAAAATTTCAAAATAATACTAGAATTCGGTGAAAGTGACTGAGTTTCTGGGATAAGTAGACGCCTTTGTTAATTTAAGTTTCAAAACATTTTTTTTTTAATTTTGTTTGTTTAGAATTGTTGAACAAATGACCCTAATTTTGAGCATGATATTTCAGACACTCGCCTGCTCGCAAATTATATATCTCAAAGCAGATCTTCGTGACGAAATTTCGTCAAGAAATTTCGCACGATGAGACACCCTGTCACTTCTCGTTATATCCACTAACGATCGCATGTGTAAGACGAGATTAGTTAATGATCCGGAATCTTGAAAGAATATTGGGAGCTAATTAGGCCAGTGCGTTCCTTAATAGGCTTCGCCACTGGGTGTATTAGGCCAAGCGTAAATATAAGGTGGGGCAAGGAAAAGTACAACCTGTTCTATATCTAAAAGTAGAATTTCCTATTTCATTTTCCTTCCTCGAAGTCTCATTATACACCCGACAAGATTGCCAACACCCGCTTTAATGAGAAAACAAAAGAATCACATCTTCAAAGTCACTCGGAACTCGTAAAAACTTTGCGAAATATACAACCATCATTCAAGGTGTGAACAATCGTGCCAGGGTCGCTTTACCAATTCTGAAACTACACTGGAGTCTCGCTCGTTTCGCGTGAACGATTTTTGTTTGATTTAGAGGCATGACGCAACCTGATGCAACCAATGAGCTGAGAGTGAGGCTGCCCTGCTGTTTGATACGCTTGACTGAGCACATCTTCCCTTTCATCCCCGCGACTCCCCCCGTCAAGAAACCGGCGGGGCATCAATTCTTGCAAAAAACTTAAATGGGAGATACTTAAATGAGATTCTGAGTGTATTCTATATTCAAACTTAAAAAGTGGAATATTTTTTTAAATATTGAACTATTTGACACAAAATAACCTTTCTTGTTAAAAAATCATATTTTTTAGTTGAAAATACCACATTTTTGTACAAAATTCATATTTATGGTTGAAAAATAACTCTTTTGTTGAAAAATCATATATTTGGGTTAGAAATTCAACTTTTCTGTAAATAACTAATTTTATTGGCTGCAAAATTCAACAATTTTTTGGATAATTAATGTATTTTCTTGAAAATTAGACTTTTTTGTAGAACATTATCTTTTTCATAGAAAAATTGTGTTACTGTTGAAAGTTTAATCATTCGATTATAAGTTGAACTAATTTGTTAGAAATTAAAATTTTTTAGATTGATCTCTTTGCTTGAAAATTTAACTCTTTTGTTGAAAAATCGTTTTTTATCTCCTTAAATTGGTGCTCAAAAAATCGATTTTGTTAGTTAGAAAAGAAGATATTACATTTATTTTTGTCCTTTTTTATTCTTAAAAATTCACGAAATAATAAACGTTTTATATCTTTAATCGGATTGTATTGTAAGTAATTTTTTGAATTAAAAATGGTTAATTTGCGTTGTTGGGAAAATTGGACGAATTTTTTTAATAGAAAGAAGAGAACATCAAGTTTCAGCCATCTTCACTTCGCATTGCCCACTGATGTTCGCCTGAGCACATCGAGGCGCAGATATATTTTCCCAGACTGGCTAGGACTTCCTGTAACACCAGGGCGCTATTATTCACTTTGGAAACTTATATAAATTCTTTCGAACCGCATTAAAAATATTAACAACTTTCCTACAATTCGTTGTGGACTAAATTTGGCTTCGTACTTAAATTTTGTATAGTAAATGCAGAACACTTTTTCCTAGACTATTATCGGGAATTACAAGACTCATTTGCATTTAGTACTGAAAAGTTTAAAATCTTTAATTAAAAGTCATTCAAAATCTCCCACATTTTGGTACCCGTCCAAAACTCCTGGACTAATTCTACACTTTTTACAGGATATATATTTTTTTCGTGTAGCAAGTCTATTGGCATATGAAACTCAACTGTTCGAATAAAATTTTTTTTAATTAAACTATTTGGTTAAAAAACATCCTTCTTAACGTCCTTTTTTAGTTAAACATTTCAATTTTCAATAGATAGATAAATTTTTAAATCATTTAGAAATTGAAAATAGTTTTATGGTGAATCATTAGACTCAAAAAGGCCAAAAAAAGGAGTTTTTCCAATAAATTGCTCTAATATTCTCATGAACATCAAAGTAAACTGAATTTTTTCAAACGGAAAGCCTGGGTTCGTTAACTTTTCAACTTGCTAAATTTAAATATAGAAGGTCAGAATTTCAATTGTTTGATCTCTTTTAATTTCAAAATTTCAAGTGAAATTTTTTTACTTGGATGCATAAATAACAATTTAACAATGATTGATTTCAAACGATTCAAAATTAAAATAAAAATCTTTAATTTTTAAAGTTTCCAACTAAAACTTGCTTCAAAATTATATCATTTCCAGCATTCAAAAATTTATCGATTTATTTTTCAATTTAGAACATTGAAAATTGTAACGTGGACTTACATTTTTTTAACCAGAAATCTTTCATGTGTTCATTTTATAAGAGTTTAAGAAGTAAAATTTTGTAGCTTAAGGTTATTTGATTTGAAATTCCTCAATTACATCATGTTTAAAGCTTCCATTTTATATACGTGTCAGTTATTGAGGAATTAAGTTAGAAAATGGTGATGATTTTATTTTAATAGTTAGTAAATTGAACATTTTTAAAGTTATTAAATTTTCAAGATTTCCCGGGTTCTGATTGTTTGGTAATAAATTAGCGACGTCCAAATCGTCACACGCTTTCACCAATGAATTCTATAATTTAAAAATAATAGTTTTATGCAGAAAAGAAACTTATATTTAAATTTATGTCTACTAATTTTCCGGATCTGCTCTAGAATTCTCGGCAAATTCCCAGATTTTCCGGATCGCTAAACAGGGACATTTGGTAGTCATGTGGACTAATGTTTGAACTTGGAATTTCACCAAAAAAAATATGTCAGGGGTTCAAATCCCCGTAAACCTGGATACTTAAATGTGTTTTCATTCTCAAGAATCTAATGAAATACTATTACAAAAACAGTTGGAAATATGTGATTTTCATCTAAACTATTTATTGATGCAAGTATAAGCAATCTTTTAAGTATTTAAACTTATACATTTTTAAAAATGTTTTTCCAAACAATTATTTCAAAAAATCATTGCTCATTTTTCAGAATCTACAGATTTCCATATACATATAAGTAATTGGATATCGTCAAAACTCAGTTTTCACTTTTAATTTCAAGGTATTTTCCTTAGAACTTATCATGAACCGGTTCTCTTGTTCAAATGGTACAGATTCTGATAAAAAGATATTAATTTTGTAAACTTTTCCAGTATCGTTTAGCACTTCTTAAGCAAATAATGAAGTGTAAAATTGAAGCGCATATATCCCAAGAAGAAAATTCGTTAAAGTGGATGCCGCATGCCCAAAAAACCTCCCCATTGTATACTTTCTCTCACCGACTCCCCTTTATTGTCATACAACCACTCTCCTCCCATATTCCCCTTCCGCATTCACAAAAGATAAATTGTCCTCCCTTCCCAACGTTCGCGTCATCTACTTCTTCCTCTCCTCCCTTCCCCAGCTAACACATGACTTGCCCTACTTTCCCTATCTAAATCTCCTGTCACCTCCTCTACCTACATTTCCCCTCACTTCCACAACCATCGTTTTCCCTCATTTCCATTATTTCTATAGTTTCTCGCCCCTCAATTTCCTTTCATACACTTTCTCTTCTCTCTTTTATCCCCAGTTCTCCTATTCCACCTACCCTGATCTTCGCTTACTTTCTTTACATAACTTCCCCTCATTTTCCCTCACAGCTCCTATACCCTATTTCTTCTCGCTTTCACTAATTCTCCTTCCCTTTAGTTCCTTTCACTTTCCCGCCCCTCACTTACCTACATCCCCACGTCGAACTCCTCCTACTTTCCCTTCAATTATTTCGCCTTACTTCTCAAACTCCTCTTCCAACGCTTTCACGTCCCAGATTACTGCTCACTTCTCCTCTTTGGAAAAAAGTACGATGGAAAAGTGTTCATTTCGATAGGGGAAATCCGGGAATTTGAACATAAAATTTCGTTAGACACCCTGTGAGAACAAGGATCTCATTTTAAAAAAGACTAACCAAAATTTAAATCAAATTGATGAATCTCAAATTTGCAAATATGGAACACCTATTTCAGCCTAAATTATTACGAAGGGCCTCGTCATCTCAAAAATTGGGATGAGTAGTGAAGTATTTTTCATAAAGCTTTGTTATTCACCCCGAATTTGGATAAACACTAGTCCATTCCCTTTTTCGAATTCCCTAATATTTCGGGGCGATTAGGCACAACCTGATTATTAGTAAAAACGATATCACTGATATGAAATGACTGGTCTTGAAAAATATATCCAATCTTTATTTGGATACGATTATTTATGTAGCGGTACAACTGATAAAATATCCGCACTTTTTTAAAATCTAAATCCAAAAGCTTGGCTTTGATGAAGAAATTAATCGATCGCTGAGCCAGCAAACAGGGACTGAACGTTTACTCGTGCTTAAGCTGATTCTAGCAATTCGTATAGATATACGAGATTGTGTTTCGTCTGCGACAATGCGGCTCCATCCATGTACACATCGAGATTTCGATGAGCTTAGCCAGGGTTCGAATTCATTTAGTGTCTCGATTCTCGCTGGATCTCGAACGAGACTCGTGCCATTGTCACAGTACAGTCATCCCTGATTCGTGAGGTCCAATATACATGCGCTATTTGTCTTTTGTACGTTTACGATCCTTTGATATACGATTCACCATTCAGGAATAATGAGCATTCAAAATCAAGACATCAAAAGCCAGATTAAAAGTCCACCTAATCCTTATCCACCTAATGCACCTAATCTTATTATTTAAAACTTTGATACAAATTGATTGAATTTTGTTTTAATAGAGGGATCATAGTCCGTCCCTTTTTTATCCTAATCCCCTTTTTCGCACCTTTTCCCTCGTTTTAGAGTTACGTAACTCCGGGCGGAAACCCTTATAGTTTCTGCCGGGTGTCTGACCGTCCATCGTAATTTTTTCCGGGTGGGAAAATATGGGGAGGCGAAGTAGAGAATGGCCCTAGCCGAATTCGCCCCTTACCATATCCGACTTTAACTCTTACCATTTCTGACTTTACCCCATACCCCGGCCGAATTTACACCCACCCTAGCAAACCCTATAGGATGCGACAGGTCGGATTTATACCGACAGGTGGAAGGTTAGCTCGGACAAACTAAATATTGAAAATTTATATCTAAAAAAGACATTTAAGCCAAGCAAACATAACCTAAAGAATATACCCTCTTGTTTTGAATATAAATATTTATATAAACAAGTACTTACGACTCGAGTCAGTAATCAATCCAATTTTACTTTTAAAAAAGCAGAATCCAATAATTATTTTGGCATATTAAACACTGTTAAATTTATTAAATTATTCAAACTTAAAAAATACGTCCGAATTTGCGGTTTCTGTGCAACATTACCTTTGTTGACTTACGTTACCGACAATTTCCATCAGCTGGAGCAAACGATTTTTGTAAGTTGGCAACCCTTCTTGGACGCTTTTTGTGAGACAAAAGTTTCGCTTTCTCTGTGTATAGCTAACCTTCCGCTCGGCGGTGTAAAACCGATCATGGAGTAGAAAAGAAGAGAGAGAGTATGTGAGAGAGATTGAGTGAATGAGGGAGGGGATTATAGGGCGAGAGGAAGATGTAAGCGACTTAATTAATTTCTTTACAGATTGCGAACCTCCTTTTTCTAGGCACATAGTGCCTTATTTGATTAATTTGATCCCATTAAATTCTAAAAGTCCCCTAAAGCACCTAAAATTCGACAATTGAAACCCAAGTTTTCCCTTTTTACACAGGGTTTCGCATCATTTGTCAAAAATTATGAAAAGAGATACAACACCTTAAAAAAAGACGTTTTTCTTTTGTACTTTTATCATCGAAGGTGCTTAGGCACGAGGGCTGTTTGATAATTCAGTGACTTTTTGAATAGGAGATTTTTTTTCGCCAAAGAGTGTTTTATTTCTCAACATAATCTCCATTTGGTTTCATACACTTAGTCCAGCGTGTTCCCAATTTTTTATTCCTTCCAAATAATAGGTTTTCTCAAGGCCTTCAAAATAGGCCTTTGTTTCGGTGATGACCTCTTTATTCGACCCAAATCTCTTACCGCCCAGCCATTTCTTCAGGTTTGGAAACAGGAAATAGTCGCAGGGGGCTAAATCTG
>JAWWLR010000166.1:6109861-6120907 GCA_035041075.1 Acraspis erinacei | reverse complement strand
CTAACGAACTTGACCTTTAGTTTACGACACTAAAAGAGTACACCAAAGGCCAATCCAATCTGTCAATTTTTTCGAATTTTATCGTGTAAACAAATTAATTAACCACAGACAGACACATTCGTAAAAACCCGTTTTTTGGATTCAGGGGGTCTCAAAACGTGGACATTTGACCAAAACCGAGGGGGGGGGGGTAAAATCTACACAAATGTAATACCTTCTCTGATGAGATTGTAAAAAAATAATAAGAAGTTTAGATGAGGAAAACTTTAAAGACAAAAAAAAGAGCACACTGAAAGAAAAAAATCGCTGCAATTGCGTGTGTCTGTCGAAACCGGTGTTAAGAAGTATCTTTGGACAAGCCGAAAAAGATATAAAGAAATAAAAAAATTGTATAGTAGGGAAACTTTTAGGGCAAAAAAGCTAGCTTAGCGAAATAAATCGCCCTAATTGAGTGTGCCCATTAAGACCGGTCTTTAAATTAGGGTGATTTTTGCAAATTTGTTTCGTTCTCGGTGTTTATTGTTTCTGGCTCTAAATTTTTCTCTTATTACATTTTTTAAAATTTTTTCATGTTTACCGGGATGTCCAAAGACGCAACTTTAAGACAAGTTTTAATGGACACACTCGATTACGGCGAATGGGACTTAATATTTTGCGTAAGGGTGGGTTGAAGTCCTTGTGTGTGGCGCAGGTCAATAAATGTGGGCGTGTTGAATTGGTTATTTATCCCGAAATTTATTTAAACTAGTCAGGCTTCTCGAAGAATCATAATATTAATAAAATATTCATCTTCGCGGGCTTAGCTGAGACTTAGCGCAGGATCTCAAGGCGGTTACAAAAATTACATTTCCAATTGAAATATACCCCTTCTTCTTGTTTGCAAAATAAACTGTTTTGTTAAAACTTCATCTTTTTTATAACTTTTTTTTTAATTGAATATTAATCTTTTATGTTAGAAAAGTAATCTTTTCTGGTTTAAAATTCATCTCTCTGTGTTTAAATAAAACTATTTGTGTAAAACTTCAGACCCTCCGGTTTATGACATTCCTAGAACTGATAGCCTCCGAAGTTTCGCGATGAGAAGAGCCGCGGAGCCGAAACAGAGAATGTGCTTCCCCCGATTTAGGATCAAGGTCAAGACAAACATGTCTGAAACCGCCTTTATATTAGGATTTGAGTGTATTTCGTTAAAAATTTGACTGTTTTGTTGAAAATTTTTTTCTTTCCGCTGACAGTTCAACTATTTGGTTGTACATTCAACGGTTTCTTTAAAAATAATTTTTTTTAAACTACAATGTGATTGAAAATTCAGTTATCATGCTGCAAAGTAAATATATATCTCTACTTGAAATTGTAAGCAGTTTTCATATTGAATTCAATAGTATAACTCTATATTCTTTTAACTAAAAATAAGTAATCCCACTATTCTTGTGAAAAATCACCATTTCCCCTGTGTTAAAAGGGGAAAGGAGAACAGACATCAATTTGAGAATGCATACAGTTCCTGTAAATATAAATTATCTTGTGATTGTAGTTATAGTAATACTCATCGATTTGGTCCATAACCTTTTAGATAAAATCTCACCAATATTCTCCCATTCTCATTTGTGAATAGCAAGTTTCTATTCTGTTGAAAGCTTCGCTAAATAATTCCCACTTCAATGCTGAGTAATCAGTGATGCTCCAATTGCCTAGACACTTTAACGCTTCGCAATCTCCCAGAAAAGCACATAATAGTTTACCAGTGCGAACTGCGAAAATCCCTCAGTTTTTTTATGTTCTCTTACTTTCCGCCTCCTATTTCTACAACCAGCTAGGTATTCAACGAAACTGTCGTGAAAAGATCTTACCAAGTAATGCGAGAAGAAAATCTGCAGCATCCTCGAAAGTAAGTGCCATCGCAAACAAATTCTTTTTCTCATTTTTGAGAAGACACCTATAGTTGAAGATCATTCCAAACATGAAGAACTTTATAGAATTTATTATCGAGAGCGTTGAGCAATAGGAGAATCGAATTGAACTTGAAATTCAGTGAATTTATTTTGCGTTCCACGGCTTGGAGTGAAGCGTTGTATTTAAAAACATTTTGCAGGAAACAAGAGGAAATTTTCTCGCTCGTTTAAGCAGTAAATTTTAAAAGTTTCATATTTTTATATTTATTCTCTTTTATACATAACGAAGCAAGTAACCAACCCAATTTCCTGTTACGTCAAGTCTTCGGGAAGCCTTGTATATAGCGAAGCAAAGTTTTGAGGAATTATCCTTCTTACAGCTTCCGGGATCTATCGACCCAAGTTTTACAACTTCCTACATGGCTTCTTTCTCTTCACTTTATGAGATTTGCGTAATGCAAGTTGACGGAAATTTTCGATAGTGTGATGGGACACATTTTATGCAAATCATATTCTATTCATGGTGGCCCTAGGTCAGGGAAAACCTTGAAATCAGGGGAAGCTAACATTTAAGAATATTGACGGCTGCCACACGGTCACTTTTACTCACTTTTTTCGCAAATCACTTTTGAATCACTATTTTAAAATATAGTCGCTTTTTATGAAAAATAATATTTTTTTTCAATAAATTAACCAATGTGGTACCCAACATTCAGACCTGAAGTATAATTTTCGAGATCTTGTAAAAGCTTCAAGAGATTTTTCAAGAGCTTTACAAATTTTGGATAGAATTCAAAAGATTTGAATGGTTTTGATATATTTTAGAGTATTTTAAAACATTCCAAGATTTTTTCAAGAGACGACATTTTTTCAAAGAGATTACCAAGAATTTTAGAAAATTTTAAAACAATTTTATAGGAATCATAAGGTCTTAAGATATTTAAAAATAATCACAGGTTTTTTATAAGATCGATAATGGATTTCAACGCTTTCAAGGGATTTTTATAACTCTTATGGTATTTTAATACATTTTCTAGTTTTTACAATTTACAGTTTTTACAATATTTTTTAAGAAATTTCGTAGGATTTTCAAGATTTCACTGTATTTTAAAAAAAAATCAAGAAATTTTTAGAACCTTTAAAAAGTTTTGAGGAATTTCGAGAGGTTCCAAAGGATTTGGAATATTTTAGGCTATTTAAAAAAATTCCAAGCGGCTTTTAATAGATTGCAATATTTTAAAAGAATTCCAAATAAACTTCAATTTGAGTGTTAATTTCTAAAATAGTAAAAAGGATTTTATATAATTTACTGTATTAAAAAAGATTTTCATGCATTTTCAAGAGACCCAAATTTGTGAAAGTAATTTATAAGGATTTAAATGATTTTAAGAGATTTAAAACAAATTTTATAGGGGTTAAAAGAATTAACTACAATTTTGAATGATATCCAGGATTATGGGAAAAATCATCAGATTTTATCTTACCTTACATTATCTTATAATGTTTTAAATGAATTAAAAAAATTTATTTAGAAGAACTGAGGCATTTTGTATGATTCGAAAGATTAAAAAAAAATTGTACTTTATTTCCAAAGATTTGAAGATTATTTTTAAAAAATACATGAAATTTCTAATAGATTTTAGTAATTTGAAGGAATTTTGAAGCATTTTAAAGGTTGTAGGGTATTTTTTTAACTCAACGGAATTTTTAAAAACTGTCAAATTTTCAAGTTATTTAATTTATTTATTTAATTTATGTATTTCTATAATTTGAAGAGATTTCAAAGAATTTCAGAGTATTTTGAAAACATTTAAGGAATTCTCAAGAGCTTTAAAAAGTTTCGAAGAATTTCAACATATTTAAAATGATTTGAAATACTTTAGGTAATTTTAAATGAATTCAAGGCACTTTCAAGAGTTTTCAAATCTTAAAAAAAATTTCAAAGGATTTTAATGATTTCGTAGAATTTCACGGTATTTTATCATATTTTAATGGATTTTAAGAATGTATTCACAACAGGTAATGGAATTTTTTGTAGCCTTCAAATATTGTCAAATTCCAATTCAACGTTTGACAAAAATAGTTTTTTGTGATTTTAAAAATCAAAGGATTACTTTTTTATTTGCAATTAAGTATCATCTTACTATCACTTCTTACCAATTTTTGGAAAATTTTTGATCTTCAGTAAGTCACGGCTGATTTTCTTGTAGAAAGAATTTTAAACAAATCATTATATTTAAGGATATATTTACTATTTTGAAATTTAGATGCAGTCGGGTTATAGGGAACGATTTCCCCGGAAGAATGAGTCACGATTAATTAAAAATCAACCTTTCTAAAAAAATGGTAAGAAGAGTAAATAAAATGAAATTCCATTACTACAAATATTGTTAAAATCATTATGTTTCGTAAGATTTGAATTTTTCTATGAAGGAAATATTTTTCCCTTTAATAAGACATGACTGGTAATAGCATTTCAATTCTTAAAATAAAGAAAACTTTTATTTCTAGATATGTGTTTTTTGTACGACAACCACCTGAAATATGTAACTTGCCACTATTTTCAAGTAAATTGGACTGTGGCAGTCCTAGAAATAAAGAATTAAATATTTATGAATTTAAAATTGTTTGATTCCATTTATAAAATATTCTATATTAAAAATGTTACAAGATTAGAATTTTGGCCATTAAATATTAATGGTCAGGGAAAATGAACAATTATAGGGTGCACAGCTTTCTGTTCATTATTTCGCTGACTTTTCTTCTTTTAAATTACCTTTTCTCCTCTATTCTCGAAAAACTTTCCCTTTTCTCTTTAAAAATACGATATTTGAAAATACAATTTTTCGTTTACATCTAAAAAATTATTTTATTCAAAACCAGAATATGCTGCCGCCTTACCGAATTATCTACTATAAGTAATTTGACTTTTTTAATGTAACTAATTTCAAACTAAGCTATTCAGGATTCAAATAAAACTTTCAAGGTAAAAGTTTTGTTCATTGCATCTATATAAATTAAGTATTTTTGAAATTAACAAGGATAAAGTATTATATACGTCTGTCGACACAATGAAGTTTTTTAGCTAAATTGGAATAACGATTGTCATTGCCTTAAAAATTTAGTAACAATTATTGTTCAATTAGAGAAAAATTCCAGCATGTATTACAAGATTTAAAACTGATCTTAATTTCATTTTCAGATTGAACACACATTTAATAAGTTCTTGAATCTAAACAACTTTTAAAAAATACAAAAACCAGTTTTTCATTGATCGGCAAATTGAAGCGCAGGTTTTTGTAGATATTAAACCTTTTTTCTTTAAATACACATTCCATAAAATATTTAACTAATGTTAAGATTGATTAAAATTTCAAAAAACCTCTTTCTCTTACTCTTTATTAAATTAAGAAACATAAGCTTTTCTTTGAGGCAAAAATGTAAACAAAAAGTGATCCTTTTTATCTTAAAAGAAAGATTATTTATTTTTAATGTCATACACTAGAAATTTGGATAAGATCAAATACTAAGGCCGCCGATTAAAAATTTAAATATCTTTATTTTAAAATATATTTAAAATATTCAATTTGGAATATATATTTTTCACAGTGTTGATTTCTGATAGAACACAAATCTCAAAATAAAATACTAAACTATTCCCGAAAAAATCGAAAATAATTCGGAAATGTTACTGTATTAAAACACATATATGGAAATCGGAAATTTTTCTTATCCTTTCTGGAAACTTTCTTATACTTTAGTGGGAAATATTTCTTAATACGTCGAAAAATTGCACAGAAATGTCCACTTTTAGTATCAAAATGATTACCGTAAATATAAATATTTTTCCCCAACGTCCCCATAATTTTAACAAGTTTTCAGAAGTGTTTAATAGAAGCCAGATAATGTTACTACCTTTTCGATAACATTCATACTTTAATTATGAAAATTATTGTTTAGAAAATATTATTTATGGCGTGGCAGTACAAAATAAGATAGCAAACAAAATATAATAAGACCAACAAAAACTCTTTACTCATATATAGTGTCAGACCCGGTTCAAATCCGGGCTGCAGCAGATATTTTCTTGTCCTTCAAAAAAATAGAATCAGACATTCGGGCTTAAAAGTAGAGGCCCAACAAACGCACAGTGGTAAACAAATTATTTTTTTATTCAAAATAACGTACAGTCCAAAAGTATTTACCAATTAAAACGAAAACTTTTTTTAAAAAGCTGTTGAAATTTCGAAGAAAGCTGCAGAGTCATCCTTTTATTTAATCGTTTAATTTTTTTATAAATAAATTTTTTTTTACCAAAAAGATGGCAATTTTTTATATTTGACGTTCCCGATGCTTATTAATAATATGAAAATGGTTGTAATCACTCACGTTTCATAGATTTACATTAAATAAAAACATTACATCATAATAGAATAAACAAAAAATTTTATAAACAAATTATTTTTTGAAAATTTGATATTGCATGAAATTTGGATGGAAACAATAATATAATGAAAAAAATATCTTTTAGGATTATTCTTATCAATATTATAAACAAATTGAAAGACAAATGAATTATTAGGGCAGTTGTCGACGGAAAAATTAATTTGCTTCAATGACAGTTTCGTTAAATTAGGAATTTAATGATAATTTCAGCAAAATTTTAAACAGAAAAATTAGTTTTTCTGAATGCCAATTTATTTAATTAAGAAATTTATGAAGATTTAAGCAGCCTACATAATAATTTGATAAATTTCATGTTTTCTTTTAAATCAAATTTAAAGAATAAATGCATTATTCCGGCATCTGTCGACGGAAAAAATCTTTTCCTTCGATGGCAGTCTTTTTAATTAGGAAGTTCATGATAATTTTAGTGATATTCATAATTGGTTCATAAATTTTATGATTTTTTTCTAACAAATTCATTATTCGGGCATTCGCCAACGGAAAAACTGATTTTTTGAATTTCAGTAATTTTAATTGGGAACTTCACGATTATCTTAGCAACATACTTAATTAGTTGATTAATTTTGAGTGTGTTTTTTCTTAATTTAATAAAAATATACATTATATAGGCATTCTCCAATGGAAAACCTCATACTTACATGATAAATTGTTTGATTTCTTTGATAAATTCAACTAAATACAGGAATTATTCTGACATTTGTCGACGGATAAATTAGTTTTTTTAGATCTGTCCTTTTATTTGAAAACTTTATAGTACTCCAAGCAACGTTTTTAATTTGTTGATTAATTGTATGCTTTATTTTTAAAAATTTAGTAAAAATATGGAAAAATTCGTTTCTTATAATCTCATTCTTTTTAATTGGGATGACCATGATAATGATGATTTTTAAAACAAAGGTAATAAGCAAATGGATTAATGGAATCAATAGATGACTCATTAATGCATATTTTTGAACAAATCATGAAATTAATTAGCAAATTATAGGTTTTGCTCAAATTATCTGAAATTTCTGCTTTAAAAAAACTGACTTTGAAATATACCAATTTTTTATTATGATTGTTTATAATATTAAAAAGAATAATCATAAGAGAAATATTTTTATTATAATATATTTTCGATTAAAATATCTTGCTAGATAATTTTAAATGAACGTGAAATTATTGAAAAATATAGAAAAGACATTTTGAAGAAATAATATTTCTAAAATTTTTATTGTATCATAATATAGTATCGTTATGTAATGTAAATATATGAATCGTGGGCAATTACAACAATTTTCCTATTATTAATAAACACCAGGAATGTCCAATATAAAAAATTGTAAAACTAAATAAACAATTAAAAAATTTAATTTCTCTCAATCGGTCAATATTTGCGGGCTGTACGTTATTTTTAACTAAAAAAAAAACATTTTTTCCCTCCATTGAAACGTTTTACAAAGTTCGACAGCAGTTTTCAACTGTGGTATGGATTCTTTTTTAGGTTTTTAGGTATGTAAGCATGGACGACGCGTTTTATTTCTGATATGCGGTTAACGTCAAATTAATTATTTAAAAAAATTTTGCAGAAAAAAATTCAAAACATTATGAAGAATTGGAGCCTTTTCAAAAGGTATTTAGAAGTTTCAGAACTTTGGATGGAATAAAAGATATCTGATATATTTTCGGAAATGCTTCCAAGGTTTAAAATATTTTTAATCTATTAAAAAAACACCCAAATTCCCAAGAATCTTCTTAGATGACTTCAATTTTTTAAAAATTGTTCAAAATTTGAAAACATAAGTTGCCTTAAAAACTTCAAAATTTTCCTAGGAATTTCAAGAAAATTAGAAAAGATTTTTAAATATTTAAAATGTTTTAAAAAATAATTAGAAGATTTTGAAGAAAAAATGTAGTTTACAGGATTTTACAAAATATTAGGCAAAAAGCGAGCCTTTTTAAAATATATTTAGGACTTTTAGAAGTTTGAAAGAAATAAAAATTTATGATAAATTTTCAGAAATGATTCCAAGTTTTTATATTTATTAAATCTATTTAAAATCTCTTAAATTCTTGAAAGTATGTTTAGCTGGCTTGAATTTTTCTTCAGATTTTGTAAAATCATTCAAAATATAAAAAATTGTCTTACAATCTCCCAAATTTTCCTAGCAATTTAAAGGATATTTGTTTATTCAGTTGGAACCTTTCAAAATTCTTTTAAAGCTTCTAAAGTTATGGTTTGAAATCTTTAACAAAAATCTGAATATATTACAATCTTTTACAGATTAAAATTCTTTTAGGAGCTCTTCAAATCTTTGAAATATTTCTTGAATTACTCCATTTTTTCTTGATTTTTTAACGTTAACAAATTGAAAGAAGGTAAACGTCCCAGTAATCGTGACCTTGGTCTCAGTAAACGTGATGCCCATTTTCTTTCTTTAAATTTAATTTGAATGAATGTAATTTCTATTTGCTGTTATAAAAGCTAAAAATATTCGAGTTTCATCATTAAATGTTCCTTTTAACATATTTTTGAAACAATATATACAAATTATAACCAAGCTTCGCAATTACTGGGACAGTCAGGATTAGTGGGACACTCACCTGATTTGGATTTAAAAGTTTCTACTTTTTTCGAAATTTAAGGAAATCTTCTCAACTTTTTTGAAATGATTTTCAATTTTCTCCTAAGGTTCATTTTTTTAAATAAAAAATGTAAAAAAATTGTCATATGAACCTGAAGAATTTTTTATGATTTTCATTATTTTTGGATCTTTTCCAAAATACTAAATAACTCTTGAATTTACTCCAATTCGTTCACAAATTTTATATTTTGGCAAAATTTGGCTTTAAAGTCTTTCAAATTCTTTTTCAAAATTTTATGAAATAATTGAAACTGTTTTATAATATTTTTAAATTTGCTCTTAGAATTCATTAAGAAAAAAATTATTTAAAATTTTCCTATGAATCATAAAAATATTTTTTTCATTCTCTTGATGTTCGATTCCCGCCTCGCACTCTGGAAGAGCCTCGGTGGCCCATGCGGTGAACACTAGCGAATAGCTAGAACACTAGAATAGCGAAGAAGGTGCAAGAAAAATGTAAACCCTTAGGGGACGCATTAGAATCTTCTTCCATTAAACCTGAGCTATTCAAAAATTTCCCAGAAATCTTTTTAAAAATTTAATCCCAAATCTTTCAAAATTATTAAAAAGCTTCGAAATTTTTTTTCAAATTCTTCAAAAGAAATTTTCCCCATAATTTGATTTTTGGCATCTCTTTGAAAACGTAAACAAATTTGCAAAATGTTAAGAACAGAAGTATTTTCCAATACAAAACAGTCATTTACAATTTAACTGCCCTCTTCTATCAATAATGTTTAGAAGCGTTCAGTAATAAATGTTATGAAGAACTCAAATTATTTATTTAGAACTTTCGATATCAAATTTATCAGATTTATATTTATAAACACTGAAGCCAAAAATACCCCCTTCCACAAAACAGACCATTATTAAATAAGACCCTCCCCCTCTTGTGTAATGTTACATAATATGTGAATGCTCCCTAGAGTGTATTCTGTATGCTTGGAATATAAGATTGAAGAAAATGTTGAATCATTGGATGAATTGAGCTCCTCCTTCTTATAAATTGACAAAGGAGGTTTCGTGAGGAAGTGCTGCGAGCTCATAACGCTAGTAAAACGAGATAGAGTGTCAATGCTTATGCGGGTGCTCTCGTCAAGAGAAAGGGAGAAGAACCAAATAACATATCCATGTAGGTTACACGAGATTCTCTGCTTAAAAGATTGGCAGACTTGCAGCTGCGTCGAAATTCGAGACTACGAATTTACTCATCTCTCTTCCGGTATGATTTGTGAGATTTAAGGAGAATTTAAAATGGGAACGAATCTTCGTTTTTTTTTAAACTCTTAGCTCTTACGGGCCCTTCATAAATTACGTAAAATATGTTTAGCCAATTTTTTGCCCCTCCACATCTGATAAGCCTCCTCTTGTTTTCCTGACTAGAGTTTTACGATTTATCACAATATCACAAAACGCGGTGAATTTTTTAAAAAGGGTATCATTTTTAGTAGAGAAAAGTGTAAGGCGGTATAGTATTGTTATTAATGTTATTTTTTTGTCAATATTAATAATAAGGTAATGCGTTACTCTTTCTTCCAAAAAAAATTATTCTCTTGACAAAAATTACTATTATTCATTTTGATATTCTGCAGTAATATACTGATTCGGTTTGATTAAATGTTTATCTATTGCACTAAAATAATAACTGGCTTTCCAACTTTTTCAAGACTGAAGCTAGTTGTCGCGTCTATGATTTTGAAAACTAACATTTTATTAGTAGTGATGTCTTATAAAAAAACGCGTTTTTGTATTAACAAAAGTTTCAAGCTTACGAAAAATAATTATTTTAATAACATTTTTTGCAAATTAATTTTCTTGTATTGTCGCTTTTCTCTAAGTTTAAAAAAGTTTCAATAGTATAAAGGTTTATTATAATTTAATCATTTAAAAAAGTCATGATTGCTCGCGGCTTTTTTTTGTGGAAAAATTTTGTACAACGCTATTGTTTCCAATTTTTAAAGAAAGTAAATAATTTTTAAATATCGTTATGTTTTTAAAAGAGGTTTTCTTTACAAAAATTATGTAGTGATATCAGCCATAAAACTTTAAATTTGCAAACAGTACAG
>JAWWLR010000166.1:6088702-6105970 GCA_035041075.1 Acraspis erinacei | reverse complement strand
AAATTCGCGAAGAATAAAATTGCGGGAAAATAAAAATATCGAATTGGAAAATTCCCGAATAATAAAATTGCCGATTTATAAAATTTCGGAATTGGAGACTTGACCATTAATAACATTCACTACAGTTTATAATATAACAGAAATGGAAAATTGCGGAATAATAAAATTGACGACAATTTATAATATTACCGAATTGGAAAATGCCCAAGAGAAAATTACCGATTTATAAAATACCCGAAATGCAAAACTGTCGAATTTAAACAATTAAACTTGTTATAAATATGTTCGATTGATTGCAAATGCAATAATGAAATTTCATTTTTTTTTAATTATTCTTAATGTTTAAAATTTTTAAATTATTCTTTGAATTTATAATAACAATATTTTTAAATACAATATTTCTGTCTGACGAATTTTTTAAATGTGCATAATATTTAAAAGAAGACAAAAAGCGTTCGCAAAAATCTAATTTTAAATTATATTGTTGGGTTCGAGGGCAAATTTTGTCAAATATAGAATGTGTAAAAAAATCCAATTGTAAAAATTAAAAAATAAGAATTTAGATTGCAGCGATTAAACTAAATTTTTCCAAATTTGACCCTCGAGCCAAACAAAAAATCATCCCCTGTTTTCATCGTACCTTATAGCGATTTTCTAAAAAATACATGTAAATTTAAAATTAGATTTTTGCCAACCCTTTTTCTATTTTTTAAAATACTGTGCACGTTAACAAAATTCTTTACCCAGAAATATTTTATTAACAATTATTGTTATTTTAAATTCAAAGAATAATTTTATCAATTTTGAATATTACAAATAATACAAAAAATCATTATTGTATTTCTAATTAATAGAACATATTTATACAAAAATTGTAATTGCTTAAATTCTGGAATTTTCTAATTCGGTAATATTATATTCTGTCGGGAATTGTATCATTCGGAATTTTCCAATTCGGTAATTTTAATTTTCGGCAATTTTATTATTCGGAAATTTTGCAATTAGTTTTTTTTATTTTTCGGAAATTTTATTATTCGCCAATTTTTATATTCGGGAATTTTCCAATTCGTTAATTTTATTTTTCGGCAATTTTATTATTCTCGAAGTTTATTATTCAAGAATTTTCCAATTCCGGAATTTTCCACTGTCGGGAATTTTATCTTTCGAGATTTTCCACTCATCCCTTTTTAACATTTGAATAATTTTTTTAATTTTATACATCTTCAAACATTTCGATTGGATCGCGTGGAATATTTTCAAAGTTCATGTAATTTAATGAAATCTCAAAATATTGTAGTAGATTTTGAATAATTTGTTTACAACAATTGAGAGTTTTCGTAGGATTTAAATAGTTCAAGAGATGTATAAATTTTTCAACGTACTTGTACAGCTTTACATTTATTTTCAAATTTCATGATTTTTGAGAAAATTCCACGGGTTTTCAAAAAGATTTCAGGAAATTGAAGGGACTTCGAAAATATTAAGTTTTTTTTAATTTCCAAGAAAATTTATTTTGGAATTTATTTTAAATTTATTACATTATTTTAAATTATTTATATTATCTTAAACATTATTTTTAATTTATGTTAGAATACTTCAGAAGATTCGTAGGTAAAATGAATTTTTGGCAAAGTAATTCAATACAAGGGACACGTATTTTTTTCTGCGGAGAAACACTTTATGGGCATGAAATAGCCCCTTAAATCAGAATGCTCTAAAGTGTCCATTCTATAGTGTTGTTTATAAAAACCAAACTGATTTCGATCAAAACTAATGGAAAGTTTCCTCGTGATGAAGGTGAATAACGGAATTTTCTCAAACAAAAACAATACATGAAGGGGGTAAACCACCCCTACATATATTTACAGTTGCGCAGGAAATCTTTAAATTCACGGGAAAAACTTAAAAACTAGATATTATATTTTGCACTTCCGACAAAAATAAATTTGACGTGTTTCGTTAAAAATGAAAATAAATTTAATTAAAAAGTTTTATTTTTTGTCTTTGATATTACATATCTTACATAGAAAAAGGAAATTGGAAAATTAGTTTTATAACGAAGGACCTAAAACAGAGTCCATCAAACTTCAATAAAAAAATTACGTGGGGGTAAACGACCCTTAGATATTTGTGAATGTGCTGAAAATGGCTAAATTCGTAGGAATTTTTTCTTAAATATATATTTTTTAATTGAGACAAAAATAAAATTATGTTTCGACAAAAAAAAAGTTTAAAAACAAATTAATGGTGGTAGCGACCCCTCAACACTTAATTTTTTGTCTATGATAATATATACTTTCCATACACAAATACAATTGGGAAGATAGTTCTATAACTAAGAAAATAAAATCAATTCCATCCGATATAAAGGAAAAAATTACTTGGCGTAAGCCTCACCTACATATTTCTAAATATGCAAAAAACTTTTACGTTTATAGCAGAAAAATAAAAATATATATTTATTTTGCACTTGACATAAAAATAAAGTGGTGGTTCAATGCATTTTTTTTAATTAACGGATTAGCTACCTCTAAACACTTTTTATTTTCTGTCTATGATAATATATACTTTCGATGCACTGAGACAATTAGAAAGTTATTTTTATAACGAAGGAAGGAATGACCCCGAAGGTCATCGGGTCACACGACCTTGATGCATATCCATTTGAAAAATTAAATTTGACCTTGAGATAACATTGAGTTTAACGTCAAGGTCAGCGTCAAGGCCACTATTCATATACTAGTCCAAAACCATGAAACTTTTGTCTGAAACATTTCTATCGAAAACGCATATTTTTCGATGATCAGCCGTTTAGACCTTGTTTGAATTTATACGACCCCGGAATGACCTCGAAGGTTATCGGGTCACATAACCTTGATTCGTACCTGAACGTAAAATTTTCTGTTCTGTCGATTGGCTGTGTCAAAAACAGGGGCTTCCAATTGAAGAATAAAAGTTGACCTTGAAATAACATTGAGGTCAACGACAAGGTCAGCTTCAAGGCCACTATTCAGATACTCGTCCAAAACCCTGAAATTGCCTTTTTTTTGCAAGATAAATTTTTTACAAAATGTGTCATAACAGAATAGCTGAAAATCAATAAGTCCTGTCTGTAATAATATTTAGTGAATATTGATATATTTTTTAAAATATTTACATTTTAAAATTATTCCAACAGGAACGATCTGGAGGATTCAATATTTGTTTTCAGCTATTCTACTATTACAAATTCTGTGATAAATGTTATTCTGCGAAAAAAACAAGACGATTCATGTAAAACAGATTGCATACCTTAAAATTAAAGAAATTTAAAAATAATGAGCAAAAGATTCAATTATAGAGTTTAATAATTCGAAACAATTTCGGGGTTCTTACCCTCCTCGATGCTCTTTTCTTCTTAAAAATTCATATACACACCTTCATCCTTTTTTTTTGTTGCAGCACGTACTTTCCTCGGATTTTTCTGCTCGATTTTAAACTTATTTTGCAATTAGATAAATGCGCGTAATTAAGGGGGAGGGGGTGGTTTACCCCCGCGTAATTCTTGGATTCATGTTGGATGGACTCTATTTCACTTCCTTCGTTATAAAACATTTTTCCAATTGTTTTTGGGTATGGAAAGCATATATTATCATAGGAACCAAATTAAAAGTATTTAGGGGTAGCTACCCCCATTAATTAAAAAGAAAATTTGTTTTCGCAAAGAATGTCAACTTTATTGTTGTCTAAAGTGCAAAAAATATATATATTTTTAAACTATTTTCCTACGAATTGAGCAATTTTCAGTACACTTAAGAATATGTAAGGGTGGTTTAGCCCCACTTAATTTTTCTATTCACGTTTTTTATGCACTCTATTTGACTTCTTTTGTTCAAAAACTATTTTCCTAATTGTTTTTCTGTATGGAAACTATATTATCATGGAAAACAATCAAAAAGTATTTAGGGGTAGCTAAACCCATTAATTAAAAAGAAAATTTGTTTTCGCAAAGAATTTCAACTTTATTTTTGTCTCAAGTGCAAAATATATATATATATATTTTTTAAAATTATTTTCCTACGAATTGAACAATTTTCAGCACACTTAAGAATATGTAAGGGTGGTTTACCCCCACTTAATTTCCTTATTCGTGTTCTGGATGCCCTCTATTTTACTTCCTTCGTTCTATAACTATTTTCCCAATTTTTTTTCTTTATGGAATGTATATAATATCATAGAAACCAATCAAAAAGTATTTAGGGGTAGCTACCCCCATTAGTTAAAAAGAACATTTGTTTTGGCGAAACACGCTCACTTTATTTTTGTCTCAAGTGCAAAATATATATATTTCTTAAATTATTTTCCTACGAAATTAGCAATTTTCAGCATACTTAAAAATATGTGAGGGTGATTTACCCCCACTTAATTTTTTTATTCATGCTTTGCATGCACTCTATTTTACTTCCTTAATTCTAAAACTATTTTCCCAATTGTTTTTGCATATAAAAAGTATAGATGATCATAGTCACAAAATAACAAGTTTTTAGGGGTAGCTGTCCCCATTAATTTTAAGCAACTTTTTTAGCGAAACATGTGAACTTTATTTTTGTTTCAAGTGCAAAATACATATTTTTCTAACATTATTTTCCTATGAATTTAGGAATTATCAACACATTTAAAAATATTTAGGGGTGGTCTACCCCCTTCATTTTTTTTGTCAAGGCATAAGGTGCCGATGATTTCTTATAAATAATTTAAAATTCAGTACCAATGTATAATGAGTATTTAAAGCGTCGTTAGATTTTACAAGTGTTGCAAAATAAACCTTCCAATAATCAAGATCATATTGGTACACTTAAAAATAGACTTGTTTCGAATGAAAACTTTATTTATTTTCCTCCACGCTTCTTGGAGGTGAAAGACATACCAAAAAGTGTATACATCATACCTGCAATATAAATTGTTAGCTTAAAAAATGAAAATTGTACATAGCATTATGGTTAAATTTTAAATTCTTATTGGTTAAATATGTAGTAAATAATTTTTAAAAAACATTCAAAATTCATCCAAAAAACTGTAATTCTTTTTTTAATAGTTGGAAAAGTTTTTTTGAATTTTAATTTGGCTACTTTTGAGATAATTTTAAGCATGTTTTTGCAACTGAATTGTTTCTGGCCATTGCTGGTTAGCAAATTTTGAAAAATGTTTGGATTTTAATAAATAACGGCTTATTTGTTGAAGGAAAAAATTCTCTGTGACTCAACTGTTTCCCATTTTGAAAGTAAATTTTTCAATGGCTGAAATCCTTGGAAAAATTTTGTTAAGAAAAAAATTTTAATCAAATAACTATATCTTACCATTATTTAGTAATTTTCAAAATTAGAAACACTAGAGTTGTAGAGAATTTTTTTTGACAAGGTTTTTTATTTGAAATGACATCAGTTTTGATATTTTCATTTTTTAATACAATTCAAAGGTTTTTATGGTATTCTTAATTTTTTCCAGGGGATTAACTCAAATGTCAAAGAATTCTATTGGGATGTCGAAAGAATGAAATTACTAAATTTGGAGAATTTCGCCATTTCTATTTAAAAGAGGAACTTTTAACAAAATGCATGAATTTTCAACCAGGAAAAGTTAATTTTCAATTTAAATTATAGCTTTTATCAGAAATGGAATAGTTGCATTGTTATTTCAAAAAATTAACTTCTATTAAAAAATCGAATTTTCGAAGCAATATTTCAAGTTTCATAAAAAATATTATATTAAAGCTCATATGATGAATGAAGAAAAAATGAATTGTCAACAGAAGGGCTCCGCCCAAAAGATGATTTTTCAAACTCAGAAGATTGATTTCCAAAAAAAGGAATCGTTAAATTTTCAACAAGTATTTAAATTGGCTACTAAAACCCCTTTGACCGGTCACTACAATAATTTTTGTCAAACACCTGTGACCGGTCACCGAAATAATGTTATTCAAACCCCTTCCCTTGACCGGCTAAACAAATAGCGTTGGTCAAACTCCTTCCCCTTTCGAAAGTTTCGCGGGGGTTCGAAGGCCCCCCTATGACCAGTCACAGAAGTGATTTTCGTCAAACCCTTTCCCTTTTCCAACTTCTCGTGGGGGCTGGAAGCCACCCCTTTGATCGGCACATTAATAATCTTGCTTAAAACCCTTCCCCTTTTCCATCGTCTAATAAGGGCGGGAAGGCCCCACTTTGACCGGTCACTGAAATAATTGAGGTCAACTCCCTTCCCCTTTCCAATGTTTCGTTGTGAAGTGACCCTTTGACGGGTCACAGAAATAATGGACATAATTGTAACCAAGCAGTAGTAAATTTATTCCTGAATATTATTTAAGCAAATAAAAATAAAATAAAATAAAAGATATGTTTTCGGTGAACGTTGACCTAAAATGGAGATAAAGTTGGGTAAAATAGATTAGATCTATACATAAGTCTACCTGAATCTTTCAAAATAAAAATAACTTCTAGACATGTTACCTTCGTGGAGTTGACATACTCTACTTACAGTTATAAAGAATGATTTTTAATTGTCTCAAAAAGTTAAAAATTTAACATAATCACCTTTTTTCAAGAAATTTTTCTACTAGTTTATCACTTATCTTATTTTAATATAATATGGATCAAACTACAACACTCCTAAAATTCCAAGGGATTATAATGGGAATATAAGAGATGCAAAAAATTTGTAACTTAAATTTAAACATCTGTAGAATTCATACATACCTAGTCGAAGAACTTAAAAATAATTATCCACTTTTCAAGGATTTTAAAGATTGGCAGAGATTTTTAACTAATTCAAAAGATTTCCCGGGATTTGAAAAATTCCTTGCTGTTTTAAAGAATTTGCTTGGAATCTTGAAGATTTGGAAGCAATTAATATAGATTTCGTAAGATTTTAGGAGATGTAAAAAATTGTAAAAAAAATATTCGAAAAATTTCAACATATCCAAATTATGCAAAGGATTTTTTTTTAATTTCATAGAAACTTTATAAGATTTTTGAGGATTTCATTTACTTCATCATCTAATTTCCTGTAATTCGGGGGACTTTTGCAATATTTTAATGGATTGTAAATAATTCATTCAAAAGAATAGAACGATTGCGGAGGATATTAAACATATGAAAATATTTTCAAATGTTTCAAATTTTTTCTAGAAATTTAAGTTTGTTTGAAAATTTTGGGGATTTTCAAAGATTACATTAATTTGTACGAGGTTTTATCAGGATTATAAATCCTAAAGGATTTGAAAGATGCCATTTAATAGCTATCGTTAAAACATTTGTAAAGAATTCAATGGACTTTTAAGATCTTCAAGCAAGTTAAATGCATTAAAAAATATTTCAAAGGATTTGCAATTTATTTGTCTTGAAAATCTCACAATATTTAAGACGCTATTCATAAAAAAGTTAATTTTTTACAGAAACGGTCATAATTTAATTTTTGACCATACACTTAAACCCTTTATTAAACCAGATTAATTTAGGACTAAACAGTTATATTATTAATCAGAAAAGATTGGGAATATTAAGAAAAGATTAATTTTAAACGAGGAATATTAATTATGATAAAAAATATAATATATTAGCATTGTTAGTTAAAAAACTTATATCCCAGTAAAAAAGCGAATTTAAAAAAAAGAGTTAATCTTCAACCAAAAAGTTAACTTTCCAACTAAAATGATAAATATTCAAAAAATTTTTCAATAAAAGCACTCAACCCTAAAGATTATTTTTAACCGAGAATATTAATTGTCTAAAAAATGGAATCGTTAAATTTTTAAACAAACAGGTTGACAAGCCTGGTTCAAATTTAAACCAAGTAGTAGAATTTTCAAGCGAAAGAGATGAATTTTTTACTGGACAGTTTGATTTTCAAAAAAAGATGTATTTTCCATGAATTATTAACCAATGAATTAAATTTTCAAACCTAAAAATGCATTCGCAACAAATTAATTAAAAATTTAATAAACATGTATAGTCTTTATTAAAAGTTTAGCCAGATTTAATAATTATTTCAAAATGGACCTTGAATATTTATTAAATGAGTGTAATAAATCAATTGAAAATTAATACTAAAAAACTGCAATTTTTTCTTTATAGCTGGGAAAGTTTAAAAAAATATCATTTTAGAAATTATAATTTTGAGAATTGAAATTAATGTTTAAAAATATTTGTTATTATTTGAAAACAAATGTTTGGCTATACATTTTTCATAAAAATTATGAACCTGACTGATTTTATTTTGCAAATGCTTCTCTACTATTCGTAAGATTTTTATGAAAATTATTGTATTCGGTAGATAATGGAGTTATTCTTTATTTTTCTTTCAGAAAATTAAAAATAAATTAAAATAAAAAGGAGTTTTTGATCATCCTTGACACGAGACATAAATAAAGAAAATGAAAATAGATTAGGTTTGTACATAATTCAACCTTAATCATTTTGAAGAAAAATAAATTTCAAGTACAAAACCTTGGTAGAGATGGCTTACTCTATTTACAAGTATGAGAAACTGAGTTTTAATTGTTTCAATACTGTTAAGAATTGAGCACACTAGCATTTTACATGTTCTAAACTTTGCAAGACTTTTTAAGGAAGATTTTTATATGATTTCTTTAGAAATACAAAAAATTATAAACCGAATTTCTAAATGTCTTAGGCTTCTAAATTTCTAATCGAAGAATTCCACAGTAATTAAGGTTTTTCCTCGGTTTTCCAACATTTGAAGAGATTTTCAAATATTTATTTCTTTCTTTCTGAACATTCCAATAATTTTTAAAAATTTTATAGAACTTCAAAGATTTCGAGTGAATCTCGTCGAAAAATTATCAGAGTTCACGTAATTTAATGAAATCTTAAAATATTTTAGTAGATTTCAAAGAATTTATTCACAAGAATTGAAGGTTTTCGTAGACTTTAAATCGATCAAGAGATATTTAAATTTTTCTAAGCACTTGTACAGATTTAAATTTATTTTAAAATGTTACGAATTTTGAGACAATTCCATGGACTGATTTCATTTGAAATAAAAAACAGTTAATTTTTCGCTGGCTGAAATGGTTAGAAAAATTTTTGTTAAGAGAAAATTTTTTTAACAAATGCTAATATTTTAAAATATTTTTTAGTTGAGATTATATCAGTTATAATATTTTCATTCTTAAGATCAAAGAAAATCTATTTTTTCAGAACTAACTTTTGACAGCACAACTACCTTAACTGATCACCTATTTCATTTGAAGTTTGTATATTAATCAAACTAAAAAATTTGGATTTATTTGATTTTGAATTTTATAAGCATTAGAAGGAGGTTTACGGACTTCATGAAAGTGAAAGGTTTTTATGGTATTTTCAATTTTTGAAAGAGGTGTACTCAAATGTCATAGCATTCTATTGGAATACTGACATAATCAAATTGCCAAATGTAGAAAAATTCTTTTATTTATATCCGAACAATTTTACAATAACTATGGGGTTTTCATGGAATTGAAAGATTTGAAGAGATTCTCAAAACTTCAAAATATTGCACAAGATTTTAAAAATTCATTTAATTTGTACCCAAATCCTGCATTTTTATGAACATATTTTAATTTTTAATCAAGTAGTTATGGTTAAACCACTTGTATAAAGCTTTAAGAGAAAAGTTAATTTTCAAACGAATACTTTAATTTTCGGCCAAATTGTTGAATCCTTAATCAAACGAGATTGAGCTGGAACCAAACTATTGCCTTTTTAACCAAAAATATGAATATTCAATCAAGGAGATTAATTTGTAATGATTAACGTCGAACTGTTAACAAAATGTATACAATTTCAACTAGAAAAGTTTAATTTTCAATTAAAAATATCATTTTTTATTAAAAAACGGAATAATTGCATTGTTAGATCAAAAAATTAATTCTCGAGTAAAAAATAAAATTGTCGAAGCAATATTTCAATTTTTAGAAAAAAATATTATTTTTAAGCTAATAAATAAAAATGAATTCTTAACAGATGGGATCTGCCCAGAAGATTGATTTCCGAAAAATGGAATATTTAAATTTTCAACCAAGCATCCTAATCTTTAAAAAAAATTCAAAAAGGTTCGTTAAATTTTAAACGAATTCGTTCAATTTTCACGTGAAAACATGAATTATTTACCAAATAATCCATGTTTTAAAACAATAGAATATCGATGAAAATTCATGTGAAAAAAACAAGAATTCAAAGACCAAATTTGGACCACAACAAACCAACTAAAAATGCTCCAACTGTAATCTGAAAAAAATGTTGTTAAAAACAAAAATTTCAGACAAAAATAAAAAAGAGGAAAGAAAAATGAGGATTTTTCATCAATTTTATGATTGGACATTAAATAAAAAATTTTAATTTGGATTTTAATATAATTGAAAATGGTTAATTTTTAAAATAGAATATTCCCTGAATTTCCAAATAAATAATAAAATTTTCTAACAATAAAATGATTCTACAAGTAAAGGTTCAAATTTGTAACTAAGTAGTTAAACTTTAAACCAAGTATCTGAATTAAAAGAAAGGTGAAATTTTAACAAAATAATTGCATTTTCATCAAAGTGATATAATTTTTAATCAAATAATATAACTTTTGAGCAGACCAAATTAATTCTGAACCAAAAATATAATAGTACACTTTTTAACTCAAAGTTTTTGATTCCTTCTTGTTGGCTTAATTTAGAATTAAAAATTGTGACAATCGAACATAGTAATCGAAGATCATTAGGTAAGTTCGTTTAATTATACAGCGGGGCGAAAAGTTTTGGAAACCCCTAGAAATCTCTGTGTTTTGTTAAAAAAAAGTTGGCTTTCAAAGATAAATCCAACAGTGACCTTGGATGTGACCTTCAACCTTATTTTCTAAGATCCTTTTGCGGTCACCGTTGTTTTTAAATGGGAATCCCTCTTTTTGTACCAGAATCCAAAAGAGGGTTAAATTTTACGTTCAGGTATGCGTTTAGGTCAACGGTTAACGTGATGTCCAGAGGTCAAATAAAGGTGAAAGTCTACTGGCATAGGACCTCGTAGGAACCTCGCAAAATTATTAAAAAGAATTAACCAACGTCATAAGCTGGGTAAATTTGACCTTTATTTGACCTGTAGAGGTCAAGTTAACCTTTTGGTCCAAATACATACCCGAACGTAAGATTTCCCCTTCTTTTGGATTGTGACACAAAATAGGGCTCCCCATTTTTAAAAAAAGGTCACCTCAAAATTACCTAAAAAGCATGATTTAAGGTCATATACCAGGTTACCACCTGATCTACCCCAACTCATCCAAAATGTTGAATAAAGATTTAAAATCTTGGAAATAAATTTCAATTGATTGCCATTTAGAATGATCAAAGTTTTTCTTTCAATTTCGATCAAAAGGCGCATTTTTTATGAAAAAAAAGTTTTTGTACAAATTTAATCTTCCTATTTGGAGTTTCATCTTTTCGGTTTCAACATCATCTATTCAGTTAGAAGTTTATTTATTTTATGTAATTTTCAGATGACCTGTTAGAAACAATGAAAAATGTAGTACACATGTAAAGATTGTATTAAAAGCGTTGCTAGATTTAACGAGTATGTCAAAATGGATTTTTTATAATTGTCATTAGATCTGTACATACAAATAAGGTTCATTTGAATAAAACCTTTATTTCTTTTCCTCCGCGAGCTCTGAACGTGAAAGACAACAAACAATTTTAATTATCACCTACTATGTAGATGTTTAAAAAAAAATGAAATTTTTCCTGTTTAAAGCTTAAATTCAATTCGACTGAATATTTATTAACTAAATTAGTAAATTAATTCAAAATTATTTCCAAAAACTGTACTTTTTATTTGAATTATCGGAACAGTTTTTCAGATTCTCCACAACTTGTAAGGTTTTTTTTATAAAAATGATTGTGTTCGGTAATTAGTAGAGTTATTCTTTATTATTTTTTCATCCAATAAAAATTAAATTATAAGGAAATTGAATAAAAATAGTTTTCTCGATAAGCATTAACACGAGGCGTTAATGAAGGAAGTTAAAATAGATTAGGTGTGTACATACTTCAACCTTCATAATTTGGAAGAATAGCTGTAAAATAGGTTACCTCGCTGAAGATGACAAATTCAAATTTCATATTTGAGAATCTGACTTCTCATTGTTTTGATAATTTTGAGAATTTAACAATCTCGAAATTTAAAATTTCTTTAGAAGAATTTTTAAAGAATTTTAAATAATTTAAAAGTTTTTAGGGAGTTTTTATTTATTCCAAGGGGATTCCTAAAATGATAAAGGATTTTCATGTGATTTTCATCGATATCAAAATTTTTATAACCAGATTTCTAAATCTGAAATTTCTAAATTTCTAATCGAAGAATTCCGCGAATTTTAGGGTTTTCCTACGATTTTCAAAATTTTAAGAGATTTTAAAATACTTCTGAAGGTTTTAGAGGATTTCAAAAATTCCCTCTTTTAAAGAATTTTCTTGAATTTTTGGAAGAATTGGAAGGATTTAATATCTGATTTGTTAGATTTTAGGATATTTAAAATGAGTTAAAGCATTTCCGAAAGTTCTAAACACTTTTGAATAACGCAAATAATTTCTAAGAAATTTTGAAGGAACTTTATACGATTTTTTAGGATCTATATAGTTTCAATGAAATCTTATAATTTTCTAAAATTTGCCAGAACTTCAAATATTTCAAAAGTTTAAAAATAAATATTGTCAGGTTTCAGGTAATTTAATGAAATCTTACAATATTTTAGTGGATTGGAAAGAATTTATTCACAAGAATTCAAGTTTTTTTTAGGATTTAGATAATTAAAGAGATTCTTAAGTATTTCAAAATTCTTCTACAAATGAAAACTTATTTCAAAATTTAAGGATATTTGAGACAATGCCTAGTGGGGCAAAAAAAAACCTGCATAAAAATAAGAGCTACTAAAATATCGCACCGAACTCTCATGATTAAAAATTTATTGAATTTGTTATGAACAAATAAGTGCATGTAAATGGTTTCGTCATTGAAGTAATAAAATATAATAAATAATTTTTTATTTTAACAGCAATTTTTGTAAACAAATATCTATATCAGGTATTTTCGGTGTATTTGGTTACCAAATAAAACTTAATAATTGTTTAAACCACCTTAATGGACAAATGCACAATTTTTCTATTTTTCGAGGTAAAAACTTCATTTTTTCGATGTACTTAACTGTAAATAACTAAGTTCTAAATTTTTTAAACATTTGGATGTCCTTAGGGAATTTATTATTATAAACAACAATATTTTTAAAAAAACTTTTATAATTATATGTATTTATAAATGAAATACCGTTTTTTCCATAGAATTAACAGCCAGTTATTTAATAATGATTTTTTGCTATGAATTGATAACATTTGTTAATTGTTTAACCAAGCTTATTTAATAAATTTTGGCTGGTTTTCATAATTTAAACTTGTTTTTTTTCTAATTAACTATTAACAACCCATTCTTGAATTTTTTAAAATAATTTGATAATGATCCACTACTTTTATTTTTGTTAATAATTAAATGAATGTACCTATACTCGCTATATAGTATAAGATTTTGAAAAATGTTTCAGAGATGTGGATATTATTATGAAATCAAACTAATTCTAAGGAAAACACTTTGTGTTTTTAAATTCCGTTAACTGAAAAAGAAAGTAAATTATTAATTAAGTTTCTTCAATACATAATCAATTTTTACCAACTTATGACAAGAAATTATTGCTTAGTAATTTTAATTATATTTCACAAGAACAAAAATTACTGGCTGCGAATTCCGTGAAAAAAGCGATATTTTATTTATAAATATATAAAATGATAAAAATTTGTTGAAACAACTGTTGTTTACAATAATAAATTCTCTACTGTCAACAAAATGTTGCTAAAATTTAGAACTTAGTTATTTGCAGTTAATTGCATCGAAAAAATCAAGTTTGTACCTCTCAAAATAGAAAAAGAATGCACTTTTTAATTAAGGTAGTTTAAACAATTATTAAATTTTATTTGGGGTCTAAATCTGATACTTAGGTTTTATTTCCAAACAATATGTGATCGATTCCATAGAGAAAACTTTATTTATTTGATCAAAAATACCTGATATGGATATTTGTTTATAAAAATTGCTGTTAAAATAACAAATTTTTTATTATCTTTTATTACTTTAACTAGTAACTCCTTTTGTCCATAAATTGTTTAAATTTAATGCGAATCAAGTGAAGAATCGCTGCCAATCTCCACGAAACCAGTTTCATTCACTTATTTGTTTATAAGAAATTCAATCATTTTTTAATTTGCATTGCTATTATTCATATTTTGTGGATAGTTTCTTTCAGTTTTTTGAGTATTTTCGATGGAATCAAAGCATTTTTTAAACTTCGAAAAGATTTGAAGAAATTTTTATCAGATTCAAACTAAATTACGGGATTTCAAAACATTTAAAGGATTTGCGGTATTTTTAAAGATTTCAATGGGTTTCCAAGAGATTTGAAAAATTTTCTTAAGTTTTATTGGACCTATAATATTTTAGGTTATTTTTAAAGATTTCAACGAATTTTCGAAGAATTTTAAAAGACTTCATGACATATTCGATGAGCTCGGTGAATTCTTCAGAAAAATTATTTCTACAAGTGAAAAGTTTTCGTAAAAAAATGATAAAAAATTTTAAAGATCAGTTTATAAAAATTTCAATTTTTAAAATGTTCATTAAAGCCGCCAACATTTTATCTTTTTGCAATTTTTTGGCATTTTCCTCTAATTTTTCGATCAATCAAAGATGAGCTTACAAGCATCCGGGTTTTCCAAACCATGTTTATTTTCCTGTCTGTGTTTGCATTTTTATAAAAGCGAGAGCAAGTGGTAAGAGAAAAAATATTTTATTTCCTGTTTTTCATAAACTGGAATGTTTAACTATTCTAAAGGTGCGCAGGTAATTGGGTTTAGCAAATACGGAAAAATCCGAGATGTGAGATGAACAAGCTTCCTCCTTCCACCCTGGTTATTTTCTAAAATAAACGAAACGTGCGGTGGAAGCGTTCAAAAAGTTGGTATAAATAGCTAGCATTTAGCAAGTGACTTTTTGCAATCCATTTTTGACTTCAGTGCCATTCTTCGTTTTTTTTTGCGGTACCAAAAATGAAAATTGGTCCTGCTAGTCTTCTCCTCGCATTTGCTGGATTCCTGCAGGAATCAGAATGCACGAATGCTGGTAGCAGCAGTACATCTGGTGGCAATAGCGGTCCACGTATTACAGGTAATATAATATTTTGCAATATATTATTTTTTATTTTGAATTGAGCTCGTTTTATGATGAAAGAATCAAAATCAAAATTTGCGCGTCTCCGTCTATTGTCGAAAATATCTCGGGTTTCTTATCTATCGCCTTATCTATTCTGAATATCTTATCTATAATTGAAAGTTGCAGTATTTTTCTCAAAAATAAACTAATCGTTTTAAAGAATAATTTTGTTGTTAAATATTCATTAATTACTTGAAAATTTAATGGTTTAAATACAACTGGAAATGTTTAGTTAAAAAAAAATTAATTTCTTTATTCAGAAATTAATATTTTTGCTGAAAATTTAAGTATTTCATTAGTCGAATGAAATTAATCTTTCATAGTTGAAAATGTAACTTACTGGTTGTAAATTTATGTAATTTCTTTGAACGTTATTCTTTTTTTTTTTTTGAAAATTAATATTATTCGTTAAAATTAATTTTTGTTATTATTGAAAATATATATTTTTTTATGTCAAAATTAAACTGCTTTCTTGAGACATCTTGTTTCGGGTTTTGAAAGTTATTGTAGTTGCTTTAAATTAAAATTTACATAACTATTCGATCTTTTTCAAAATCCGACTATTTCAGCTGAAATCCATGTATTTTATTCAAATGTCGTTTTATGTTAGATGTAAATTAATTTTGTCAACAGAAGATTTAACTGTTCCATTTCTTGTTGAAAATTAGCCTTTCTTTCGTTGCAATCTTCAAATTTATTGATTTTATTAATTTTATCGAAAATTCTTCTTCTGCTTTAAAAAAATTAACTGCTTGAAATGAAAATTAAAACATTCCAACTATTGTTAAGAATTCTAACTTTTTAGTCGAAGTTTTTGCATTATGTTTATAAGTCGCTTTTAAACTAATAATTAATATATATATAATTATTATATTATGTAAATTATATTATTATAATTATAGTAATATATATATATATATATATAACCCTGAAAATTCAACTAACCAAAATTTTCGTTTTAAATTATTTTCTCTTATTTTCAAGTTGAAAAATTTGGTTGAATATTTAACTGCTAGCCTGATGATGGAATTGATTTGCTAAAAAATAATTTCTTGGGTCAAAATTCTTTATTTCAGTTTAAGGTTCGTTTTTTAACTTTATGTGTTTAAAAAAAATTAAACTATATTATTGAATATATTTTTTTTTACTTAGAACATTTACTACTTTGAAGGAAAATTCAATTATTTTATTTCTGGTTAAAAATTGCAACTATTTGAAACAGTTTGACTAACAAGTGGAAAATAACATCCAGAAAAGAGTGACGCGAAAATAGGCTGTTTTTCGCCTATTTTCTGGACATCGCTAGCGACCTGGTGATAAAACTATATAAATATGTTATAAAATCATTTTTCATTGTATTTTTGCTATACAATAAACATTACAAAAGTAAAATCACGTATTTTCTGGATTGATAAAGGGTTTATGTGAAACAGGATTTTATAATTAGTGGTATTTTCTATTGTTTAATTTTTTGGTGTCTTCTCATCCCCCAAATAGGGGTAATTTTTTTTAATTTCTAAGAAACGAAAATCGATTCTAATTTTGATTCTCAACGAAGAGCAATTTGATACCAAGAACATATTTTTATAATTTTTCACCAGTTCGCTATGGAGGTCCAAAAAATAATTTGATTAGAAATTCTGTAATTTGGATGAAAATTAATTTTCTGACTGGAAATTTAAGAATTGCATTTTTAGTAGAGATGTATATCTCTCAGTTTAAAAATTATCTACTTTCTTAAAGTGTATATATTTTGTTTGAAAATTTTTCTTGCTTAGTAAAAAATTTATATTTTTCTTCAAAAACTAATGTTTTTGGTAAACTATATTAATATCGCGTGTGAATAATATTCAATAATATATTAATTTATTGTGATTTTTAAAGAAAATAGTTTTAAAAATAAGAAATTTTATACTACACAATTTTTAATTTGAAACTACACACTTTAAAA
>JAWWLR010000166.1:6068517-6084618 GCA_035041075.1 Acraspis erinacei | reverse complement strand
GATATCTTTTGTGCCTCTGAGTATTATATTACCGAGGCATTAGATGATCTGGACCGATGGCCCGTGTTTGACATACGAGGGTTCCTGAACGTATGTGTTGTGGCATCGGTGACGGGAGTCACGGTCGAGTGTGCGGTCTGAGGGAGGCAGGCGTCGCGACGCTTCTCGGGAGCGCCGAGAACTAAACGTCCAAGCACCCGAACGCGTCAGTGTTGAACCCGCGATCGACGCGAGCGTACGCGTATCCAATACGCACGGTGCGCAACCACATACGCGAAATTTGCCTCTACTCGTCTCGCGCGACTTTCCTTTCATCCCTTACGACGGGAAACGAAAGATTACACGCGAAAGTATTTATTACAAAGTTCCCCAACTCAACTCACGTGCTACTGACATTAAGTCAACGCCTTCCCTTAAATATTTTTTTTATAAATGGGTGAGAATTTTTAATAATTGTTAAAAACCAATAAAATAAAATTATCTCAACAAGTGGACTCGAACGGTCCAAAACTACTAGAGGAGTTATTTCTTTAATTTTTGAACCGTGAAACCACCCTCTCATTGATAAAAAAGGGCGTGGTATTTTGTTGTTGAACTATTGACCCTGGGACTATCGAAAAAAAGGGGACCAGAAAAAAGGGTAACCCCCGAAGTTTTCTCTCCGAGAGTTATCGGATTCAATTCATGGACTATTTCAGCAATCTCCCTTCAAGCGGAAAAAGTTCGCCGTTCTCCACTTTACTCTATTGTAACACTTTAACAAAAAGCCCGAGCCGGGAATGGGTTCAGGAGTAAATGAAGCGTGCACTGAGGATTTAATGAGTGTTTTTAACTTCCATTGATGATACCAAAGTCGATAATATACAAATGGTTCACACCCTGTACCTTATCATTTTGAATTTATCATCCCTATGTAAATAATCAACAAGTTTCTTACCGGAAATCATAGCCTACTTCAGATGCTGACGAAAACTTTTTTCTCTGCACAAAAATGATTATTTATTCAAATCCTAAAAATTAATAGTGTGAAACGTGTCAAACCTGGAGGTAGTGTATCTTTTTTGGGAGGATTACTCAGACAGTTTTGGAAAGTAAACCACAGTTTGGACCAATAAACTTTTTTTCCCGAGTTTGTGTATCTTCGGGACATCAAAAGTTTCTAGGTGGAATCTCATTTGACTCTGATCACGTAACTGAGCTTCGTTCGGTAAACGATGTATAACATCCGTGATGAACGATCCGCCCCGGACAAGAGCGCAGTAAACAAGCGGTCTCTCTCTCTTTATGATCTGAAATGGGGGGAAAGCTTTACCCCAACTGCGTTTAGTGTCAGCTACTGCTCCTAAATGTGAAAACGATTTGATTTCAGTATTTCACCGAAGCAGTCTGTCTGGTAGCTGACGATAAACCTCTGCAAATAAACTAAATGCCAAAACCACGCTCTTGCAGGACGTGGAAACAGTTGAATGATCGACTCGTGGCTTACCGAAAATCCATAGTACTACACTAAACTGTCTCGTTTACGCTTCCAAAGTCAATCTAAACTGACAGTGAGGACAAGTTTACACCTCCACAAATTCTCTTTCACTATCAGTCAATTAATTTCAAATCAGCTTCAATTTCATTCAAGTACTTCTTATACAGAGTTTCGGAATTTTTAACGGAGAACTCGCTCTCTTAGCTTATCTTTTCAAACAATCTCACAATGAAGTGAAGGGGTTAGTGAGAGAAAGCAAACATAAATGGGAAATAAAAATAGAGGTAAAAGTAAACATTTTCCTAGGAGCAATCTTTTAATTCCACCCTAGTTTACTCAGAAAACAGATTATTGTCATTTAAAAGTATTATCTTATGATTGATATACTGCCGTACAAACTAAAAAGATACATAAGTCCAATCTCACTCGAACTGAGAAAATCGAGAAAAACTTTTTGCTCAAAGAACTGTAATCTCTAAGAAAATTTTGAATAATTAAGATACGCTATTTGGGTAAAAAGGACGTGCTTTTTCATAGTTTGCAATATAAAATTGACTTTTTAAACAATTTCTATTAGAAAATGGACTTGCGATGTTTTACTAGGCGCGGAAAATCAAAAAGACAAGGCAAAAAGAACACAAAGTCACATTAAAACATACGTAAGGGACACTGTGTGTTTAATGGCTGTTCCGAACTTACCCGAACGATCGACCCTAGTGTTTAGCCGAATTTAGCCGGGACTTATTTCCCGTGGATTTCCGATCAGAGTCCGAGCTAATTCACAAGCCTAAAACATACATAAGGGCAAGCGATTCTTTTAGTTTGTAAACTCGCTCCGCACTCGATGACTTTTACAACGCAAACAAAACACAAAGTTCTTTCGGTTTTTTTTCATGTGTATGCTGATGACGTATTGCATGCCTCGTATAACTTTTAGGACACGCAAAGTGTTCGGCGTATCGTTTTCTGTTGAATTTTTCAACTTTTTTGACTTTTCTGATTAATAAACAATCGTTTTTTGGAATAATTATTAATAATTCATAATTTTTATTAACACAATTATATTCAGCCTTCTCTTACGAATCCAGCGATACCAAAAACTCAATATTGAGAAAATTGTCACTTATGTATCTTTTTAGTTTAGACGGGAATACACTTGATTCCACCTTTTTTTGTAGTGAAATGAAGCTGATTTTTTCAATGGTCTCAGTATTTAGGGTTGTTTCTCAGTTTGGAAGGGCCTTGTTTCTTATTTGTACAAAAGGAAAATGAGGGATTTCATAAAACGGGTTCTGAAGTGGAAATTCTGCGAAAAAGGTCTCAGTCTCGATTTTATTCTTAGTTAAGGCAAATCTAAAATCCAACTTCCGAGTACACCCCTAGGTTGTCTAGATTCTTTGTCAGAATTTGTAACCCCTTTCACTACTCGGAGTCTTGTGCTATAGTGTCTTTAACTTCACCTTAGGTGACCCCCCCCACCCTTAAAAAGTTTCAAGTAATTAATGAACTCTCCCTTAGAGCTAATTTAAATTGTCTTGTTATTTACTATAAAATTACTTCAACTTATTAACTGGTGAACCTAAAAACTCCTTTTATTCAAATATTCGTCAATTCTGGAATCAAAAGTAGAGAAGGATTACTTTCTACCTTGTTATTATATCATTAAGCCTACATCTTTCGGGGTAGGCGTGACTCCCTCGGTAAGAAAGCGATTAATATTGGAGGTGTACAGATTTTTAGATTGATTTAGAATAAAGTGATCAAACATACTATAAAACACGATAAAAATTATTGCTTAAATTTGTTACAAATTTAGATTGAGTGGCCTTAAACTTATACATTTGTTTTAGATCCAAGCTGTGTTTGTGTAAATTTGAGATATGAATATATAGGTTTCAACGTTGAGTATTAAATTCGAAAGTTTATGGCGACAACCATTTTTTTGACATAATAAAAGAATCAAGAACTTGCCAAAAACAGAAAATTTAAAGCATCATGTTATTCAGTCTTCAATTTCCGGATCAATGTACAGCAAAAAGAATGCTTAAAATTGATACGCTTTTACATTTTTTATCTTTCATACATCAAAATTTTTCTTCATTTAAGGAATCCGGAATACAGATACTCGTGTCATTAATGTGGATAAATTTTACTTCAGAGCGGCCAAGGATTGCGAAAAAAAAAATTATCCTGAAACTTTTAGCAGTGGAAAATCCGGAAAATAACCCTATATTTAAAAAAACGGGAATTTTTATATTTATTCTTAATTTTGCAATAATTAACGTTTTATTCTTTAAAAAAAGCTTTTATTAAATTACTGTGAGTTTGTCAGACATCTCCAGTAAAAGATAGAAACTTCGGACAATAGCTTTTTTAGACAAATTTATCTAAAGTTTGTAAGCGCCATAGGCGCTCGAGCTATATTTTTTCATGAATTAAAAATTTACCTAAAAATATTTCAAATTGATACGCCTTCAGATTTTTTAACTTAAATTCTTAAAAATTTGTTTCAATTTAAGAAATTAGGAATTCAGATACTGATTTCAATAATTTTAATAAATTTTATTTCATGTTGGCCAATGATTGGAAAAACCGGAATTAGCCTGCAATCTTTTAGCACCGGAAAACAGTTTCTTAAATAAAAAAAACGTAAGTTAGCAAGTGACAGAAGTGCTCCTGTTATATTTTTTCTTTAAATATAAAATTTAACCAATTCGATCTCTACTGGGACGTGAGAATATTAGGTTTATTTCTTAATAAATGAGTAGTTTTTTAAATCACGTTTACAAAATGCATATTATACATGTTACTCGGAGTTCTCAACTGATTAAACTTTTACAATTTGTATAAAGTAAATCATTAAAAATCGAATCATTATTAACATAAAATCCAATTTCAATAACAATTTTCAGTTTCCTTTTTATTATCAGGTAGTTTGTTTGATGAAATTATTTATAACAAAATTGTCTACTATAAAATCATTTGATAATTATTTTATATGTAAAAATTTGAAAAAGATAGAGAGTCCTTATAGCAACTATAGTGTCCGCGTTCAATAAAAGAAAGCAATTGTTGAATATTAACCAAATTTATCAGAGTCATTCCTGTAAAAAAATTCTCAATTCTTTATTCTAAAGATGTTAATCACTGTTTGAAAAATACCTGAAATATTAACACGTGAACATCTGTTAAAAAGAAATTGTTGAAAATAAACAACATTTATCAGAATAGTACCTTAAAAAACATTACATGTTGACTCCACAGATGGCAATTACTTTTTCAAAAATACCTGAAACATTAACCCCTAAACATCTGCTAAAAATCGAGTCAGAACGAATTCTATCTCTATTGAGAATCCCCACTTTCACCAACCTTATTTGACTTCTGCATTCTACCGCCCCTATTATTAAATCCCCTAAGTTAAAATGAAATAAAATATTAAAATTCGATTTGAACCCTGTTGCCCTCGGGGAAGCAAATAAACAAACTTGCAAATGAAAGAAGGGATTAGGTGAAGATGGAAGGAAGAACGCGATGTTGCAATTAATCACTTAGCGGTTTTATTTAATTATGTCTCGAAGGCAAAGGGTGATGAAAGGCCAGGATCTCGGGGCGGACTGCTCCGTATTACACCCGGGTTAGAGCATAAGTCGAGCTCATAGCTCAGTAGACGTCCGTTGATGTGAGAGATCGTTCCAGAGGGGGTGGGTGACTGTGCAGAGTTCATCAATCATCGGCGATAAAGCCCGTCAAAAAAGCCGATTCCTCTTTTTACCGAAAGCGGCCTGCACTCGAGAGAACGAACCCAAACTTGAGGGTCTTGGCGTTTTCGCCGAGGTGCCGACTTATAGACTCCCCTACCCCCCCCGGTCATTCACATGGGAATCATTAGGGCCGCATTCAATGCCCGAGCCAAGAGTCGTCCTCAGCATCCTCAGTGTCCACCAACGATCTACGTTCGCCTCGTAACAAACTTTTCCAAGTCCTCCAACTAACAACTATCTGCGGGTTCAGGTTTGCCAGGGGATAAAGGTCAAAGCTGAACTTTTCATCCGCCCTCTCGTTCATTGAGTTTCGCCAGAATACTACTTTTAACTTCTTTCCCAAACTTGACTCGGAAAAACCAAACCGAGGATCAGGTGAAATCGTTTCATAAGTAAGAAATGGAGGAAAACAACGATTTAAAGAATAAAGAGGAGATACAGAGAGAAAGGAAAAACCTGTTTTAGTATTCTTCGCACCCATCGATTTGCGATACGAGTGCAGTGGAGGCAATCACGAAGTCTCTTTCTGTTAGTTACTGAAAGGCATTTCTGTCCTCGTTTCCTCCCGGTGAATACTAGCCTTACTCCCAACAATTAGCAACTGAACTGTTGGGGTAAAAGCGATTCTGACCTGCTGGAAAATTCAAAGCAGGATCCTAGTTGAACCGAAAAGAGCTGAACTCGCATTCATTCTTTGACAGTTTCTGCTCTAGTAAATTTCGAGCGATCGAGTCCTCTTTTGAATGAAGCCATACTATCTGACAAAAGAATGTTATTTAAATTAGGAAACTCAGTGAATAAGTTGGATTAAATGGAATGTCCTTGTGTTTTCAGAACCTGTGTAAATCTATACTCTGCGATCGTGGATCGAGTGATGGGTGATCAGCGCGTACCGCAGAGATCAAAGTGGCGCGTGGATAAAGCGATAAAGTGACTAAAGTGCAAGGAAAGGAGCACTCGCGTGGGAGCGAGATAAAAGTGACAAAGTGCGACGCGCTGGCGTGGAAGCTGAGGAAGAAGAATTCAAAAAGAAAAAAGCTTGGTTAACCTGGAAAGCTGAAAAGATGATGTGTCTTCCGATAGCTGTCTTCATCGCCCTGCTCACCACTGTGAGCGCCCAAGGTCAGTTTCCATCATCCATTGCCCTTTTACCTACAAACACACGTGTCATGTCTTCATCCTTCCTATTTTCACCCCTTTTTCCATTCTATCGACGAAACGCTTAGCAGTCGTTAAATTCCACCCTGTGATCGCTGAATGGCGTGTATGTCTCACCGCAAACATCTCGTCTCGCCAGACGAAAAATTATCGTCTCTTGCAAATTTTATTAGTTCTTAAAGCAGCCCTTTCATTCATTTGCTTATTTTAAAGTATGTTTTAGAAATCTTATTAGAAGCCTTGTTTGTATGTACTTCATTCACGCACATCTTTTTATATATTCATTACTCTTCATCTGAACAATATTAGGATAGATAGTGATGTTTAGGGAACAGATCGAGTAAATGGGATTTAATTTAATCTTATTTTAAAAGATTTCCTCAAATAAAAACGTTGGGTTGAATTGATGTCTTCAAGATTCAAACCATCTGGAATTGACCTCCGACATATCATGATTAAAAATTGGAACCTTGTCCGAAACTAGAAAATAGGTCAGCTCTTAACGTTTGTTCCTAATAACTTGGAACAATTTATCACATTTTTGAGCTGATCCTCCTAAAAACTTAAATACAGAAAATTAAGGCCACGGACAGTAATCAGCAGGCTAACACCTCAGTTCCGAATTCTTGGGTTACTCAAAGCGATTTAATTAGCGGAAACCCTAAAATATTATTTTTCCAGATTACCTTGAGACCAGGTCTATTAAAAGAACCTAGCTTGTTTAGAAAATAATTATGCCTCAACTAACAGGGTGTTTACGTTCACTGTAATGATATGAGTCTACCTGGAAAAAACGTCCAGCTATTTCAAATTTAATTACTTCTACAAAATGCCTCTCCTCGTTCATTTATATAAAAGCCTTTATTGTGAATGATAATTTCTTTTACATGTATGTTGTTCTGTATTAAAAATATTTAGATTAGTTAGTCTGTATGAAAACCTGGCATTAAAGTGTGAAGTATTGATGATGACTAACCATCTTCTTTTAATAAAAGGAAGCAAACCTTGTTCAAGCTGTAGAATTTAAATTCTCGCATTAAAGATGTGTTCTTGATTTTCCCTAGCGAACTGGGTATTTACGTTTTTCGTAATAACATGTGTAGAAAATTACTATTTTCTGTACACCATGGGATAAGAATTTTTTTTCCGTCAATTTGCTATGAATAGCTAAATATTTGGATATGGAATATTCATAATAACTAACCATCTTCTTCTAATGGAAGAAAGTAAACCTTACTTATTTCATGTTTTATTTAGCTTAGCCGGCAATTTTCGGATTAGTATGAATACCGTTTTATTTCAAAACTTCAATTTAGTTCAAAACCTCGAATTGACCCAAGTATTTCTCTATTATTACAACATTGCAATTTTGAAGTCACTGACACTGAACCCTATTGAGAAAAAAGAAAACATCAAAAACAAACAAAATATTTTTTTAATTTGGAACCCTTCATTGAGTTTACAGAAAAATAATCTAACTATTGTTCCAAACATCACAGATATCGAACCCTACAATAACATCCAATCATATTCTTTACCAAAGAAAAACGAAGTCCTATAAAAAATCGAGTACCTTGAGCAAAATAAAATCAAAATAAGTCATCTTCTTAAGAACAGGTATGTTAAAAGAATTAAGAAGGTGTACTTGTACTATTTCGCCTTTAGTGAAGAGGATATTTACGCTTTTTGTAATGACCTGGGAGCGATTTTTTCAAGTATGTGCTTTTGTTGGATGTCGATGCTTCAGTCACTGGTTAAAAAACAGGTCATTGTGTTATTGTAATTGGACTGTATTTAATAGGTGCACGTGTGAGGCTGTATAGGTACATCTGCAGTTGTGTTTCTCGCGTGATGGTGGACCTTCATACGCGTGCGTGTCGCACGATTGCAGAGGCGTGGCTCGCGAATTACGTGGCGTTGGGGTCTAATGTTACGTTTCTGATCGGCACGGTTAGTTACACGAGCACCCCACGATCTCGGTCGTTGGGTTTCAAGTTCGTAGCCCACAGGTTGCGAGGGGCGCGTGCCTGCTCATTGTTGCGTATCACAGAACCTGCTGTTCATCTCCATTCCCAGCGAAATATTTTATTTCTTAATTGAATCGATCAATTCAAACCCCTCGTGGCCACCTTCAAAAGATCAGAATTCATTTAAATCTCCTCTTGATTTAATACCAATCATATTTCAATTGATTCATTTATTATTTATAGATATTGTTAGGAAAATGTGTGGGAGTCCTTCCAGTGGGAAGTTAAGCTTCCCTTCACAGTAAATTGCAGTTGATGAATTTTATCCTGCAATAGGATCAAAATTATATGCAAGACTTTTTATGCATATTTCGGATTTCTTATTTGATTAGCAAAACGAACATCGCGATGATCCGATCCTCAACACTAATTGCCTGTCATGAACTTTTATGACTAGCAACTGTCGAGTGTCAGCTGGTATGCCTCATACAAGTCATCAGCGTCTGTATGTATATTGAAATTTTAAATCTTAGCTCAATATAAGAAATTTGGTATTTCTTCCCATCCAGAAATTCAAAATGTTCAAAAACTTCCTTGTTGGTACTTGAAAGTTGTAAATATTTCAAAAGTGTGAGAAGGAACTAGAGAATCTTTCTTAATTTAAAATGGAATTTCTTAGTTGAAAGTTGCGAATCTTTGATACAAAATAATTTGTTGAAAATTCCAGTTTTTGTAGAAAAAAATATTTTCTAGCTTAAAATTAAATTATTAAGTGTAAAATTTATCATTTTTAGTAAAAAAAACATCGATTTTGTTAAAAAATGGCTTTTTTGGTAGATAATGAAATTGTAAATTGGAAATGTAATTATACCAGTTCAAGGTTCATCATCTTAGTTGAAAATAGTTTTTCTCTTTTGTTAAAAACTTCATATCTTAGGTTGATAATGTAACTATTGATGGATGAGAATTCATCTTTCTGGATTGGAAATGTAACAATGTTTTTCATCTGGTTTGGTGAAAATTTAAGTAGTTGGTAGAAAATCCATTTTTCCTAGAGGACAATTAAGTTTTTAAAAATTAGTTTAACTATTCTATTTTTGTTTGATATCTGGGAGTTCACTGTGGTCACTGAAAATATTCTTAACGTATAATTTAGTTAAGAATTCAGCTGGAAGAACTAAAATCGCACACCCCTGTAAAAACAATTTGAATCTAGATAACCTATATTTGTTGATAGAACCCCACCTTCGTAGATGTCTGTTATTACCCATAAATGGAGGAAATAGACGATTTTAATTTAAATTTTGTGTAGATAATGAAAGGTTGTCCAAAAAAAGAATATTACCTTCCCCTATTTTGAGGGTAGACATAATTTGTTTATCATGTGGTATTAGTCTTGACAGAATTAGAATTAATGGAATTGTAATTTATTTCTGAAATTATTGCATTGTGCACAGTCTTTGCCTTATTTCGCTGTGTTTCCCCCTTTTCTTAAATTCTGATATTTCCGGACACTCATTTATTGTTGTGAAATTATTGGTTTTAAAAGATAATTCAAAGCTTAGTACATGAGTGATGAATGCCAAGTGTCATACCTAACCAGCTGACGGACGAAAACGCTTTCGACTGACTACTGGTACTGAATAACCATTCAGCATTACTGATAAAACCAATGAGGGAATTTCACTGAGTGAATTAGTGAAAGAAAAATAGTGAAAAAAACGCCTTCCCAATCCGCAATTCCTATCAATTAATAATACAGATGGCTACTGTATTAGTGTCACTGGCTACTGAAATATTAATAATTTAAATTAGTCACGAGTACCACAAACGGCTTCCTAACTTGACTATTTGCTCAGTCGGCGTTACTAAGTAGATGTAAGAACTATTGAATGATTCACTAATAAAAAGTTAGTAGCCCCAACTAATAATTTTTTCTCCGTATTTCCTGTGGGTGAATGAACTTCATTATTAGCTTCAATTCTGCACTATGTCATTAGACGCTCGTTTGGTTTGCCTATCGTCTGCGTAGGTGGAAAGATCGCATTAACCACAGACAACCATTCTAGAGCTTATGGGGGCGTTTGGAAAACACATAACAAACCAGAGAAGGTACACGTATACAGGCTTGATTCAACGTTTTACATATAACGATCGCAAGTGTGTTGCGCGGATATGCACAATGTGTGAATATGCTATGTCGAGGGCGCGTAAAGTTGAACGAGCAGAGTCGATTGTGGGGTTAAAATGTTTATTCTGTAATGTCTTTGTCGCACCTGCTTTGCGTTGGTTGATTCATTGCATATGGCAAAATTAAGCGGAAATCGAAATTTTAGATGCACTATTCTTACCACGGAGCACACTGAAAATTCCTGCCCTGGAAATTCGTTTCCGAAATGACTCCTTTGTGGTATGGGGGCCCTTCAAAAAATTAAGTCATTCGAAAGGAGGGGTGTTAACCGACTTGTGATGTTTCGTGACGAGAATGCGACATCACTCATTGAAAATATAAATTTGCAGAGCAACTTTTTAAAATGCTTAAAAAAGGAAATTAGAGATTTTATTTTACAAGTAAAGTGCAGTCAAAGGGGAGTACAGTCATTGCGGAGTAAATTCGGAAATTCGTAAATTGGTTGTTTTAACCAGACTCTAGAACTAGTTAAGGCTTGAATCTATTTGAGTTTCATGTAAAACTTGTGAGCGATTTGTATTATCAATTTATAGAATTTAAGGATGTTCGAATATACCCCTTATGTCTGAAATTCCCCCGTTTAACGATATCAAAATAAAAAGTCGTCTTTTGGTCGTAAATTCAACTGTTTCGTTGACAAATATTCTTTTTGGGTTGAAAACTCAAATTTGTTGTCAAAAATAAAATTCGTCTTCTTTGCTTGACTTCTAATGTTTTTGATTTCAAATTTAAATATTGTTTGGTTGAATTACCACCTATCACGTGTTTCGTTGAGAATTCATATTTTCTTTTTTCGTTAAAAATTCAACTACTTGGTTGAAAGTTGAAATGCTTTGTAAAAAAATAATTCTGTTGGTTGCAGATTCATCATTTCACTAGAAAATTCAATTGGTTCGTTGTAATTAACCTTTTTTGTTAAAACTTCATATTTTCGGATTGAAAATTCAACTGTTTTTTAAATGAATTTTTCCTTTCAACTTAATGTTTTCGAGTTTAAAAATAATTTTTTGTAGAAAATTCTTCTTTTTGCTTTGAAAATTCATATACATATTTTGGTAAAAATTTGATCTTTTTGTTAAAAGAAATGCATCTGTTGCATTTAACTATTTTAGTAGAAAATTCAACTATTCTATTAAAAATTTAAATATTCATTTCAAAATGTAAATATTTTTTAGAAATTCGAATTTTTTTAATTGGACTGATTTTAGAAGAATCAGATATTTTTTTGAAACTTCAGGTTTGTCGGTAGAATATAATTTATTTTGATGCAAAATTGAACTGTTACGAAAAATTATTTTTTTATACTGTCACCTCTTTGTTTTAAAATTTAAACATTTATTTGAAAATAGAGCTACTTTTTTCTAAAATCATCTGTTTTTGTAGAGACGTAATTTTCTCAGTGGAAAATTCATCCTTTGGTTTCCAAAAATATACCATTTGGTTAAAAATGCATAGTTTTTTGATTGAGAATTTAAGTACTTGATTGAAGATGAACTGTTTTATTTAAAATTATACTTTTCGGATGTGCAAAAATATACCATTTGGTTGAAAATTCAACTGATTTTGTTTGAATTTTAATAACTTTTGTTTGAAAATTCTACTGTTTGGTCAAAAATTTATTTTTATACGTTCAAAATTTCACTACTTTTAAAAAAGATATTTATTTGTTTGAAAATTTTATTATTTTGTGGAAAATTTAACTTTCTTGTTAAATTAATCTTTTTTGGTCGAAACTTCAACTGTTTTGTTGCAGATTTATCCTTTTGGATAGAAAGTTCATATTTTATGGTAGAAAAGTCACCATTTTGGCTAAAAATGCATTTTTGTTGATTGAAAATAATTTTTAAAAAAATACTAAACTGTCTCCTAAAACAATCGTCATTTTGGCTTGAAAATTTAACTATTTGGTTAAAATTTTATCTTAATGGGTCTAAAATTCATCCCTCATGGTCGAAATTTTTTTGGATTGAAAATTGAACCTTTCTGTTGAAAATTAAATATTAATATATTTATTCATTCATATATATTTAGTCATTTCTACTTAAAATTTTCGAAAATTAACGTTTTTCATATTGAAATTAATGAGATATATAGTGGAGACAACCCTGTACTAAATAATAATAAATAATTAAGAACACAAATATCATTTTAATAATCAATTCTGGTTTGAAAATATTAACAGATATATTGACTTAAATATTAATTGCATTAAATAATTATTTGACGTACGCTATTATTTTCAATTAATAATCACCTACTGCATGATTATTATCCAGTGCAATATGGTCTCCTCTACATTAATTTTGTTAAAGAATTTATTTCCCTGTTATTCTCCTATCTTCGTGAAAGATAACACTTTTTCCACTGTTTTAATATCATTCTAGGTAATGACTTTTTTATAACATGAATTCGAAAACAAAATTTAAACATAATAGAGGGATTGGAGGGAATAGACCTTGGAGAGCTCAAGATCCGTGGCGAAGAACGGAATGGGTGTTTTTGAACTCTCCCTATAGGTATTTTCGTCTAATCCACTTTAGCTTTATTTGTATGTACAATAGGTAGCTTGAATGCATAATGAAGATCAACAATTATTTATGATATGGTTCTGCGTTAATTTATGGTTGAAATAGAGACGGTTATTCAATAGTTCCAAATTAGTGGCACTAATTTCGCTACAAAAGATTTTATGATTTTTATTATCTACGTCTAAATTTCTTAAGCGTACTCGCATTATCGGTCAAAATTGAGCCAATTAACTTGAGAAAGATATAAGATTTGATGTAATATGCAAGTTAATTGTTAAAAATTCATAAAAAATTTTCCATTTTGGTATTTTTCTCTTGGCTAAATATATCTTCTTCCATTAAACCAAACTGAAACAATTTTAAAAATAATTATCAACGGCTGATATTATGTAGGGTAATTTTTTTACTGTTCATAATTAATATTATAAACCTCTATTAATATTATCCTGAACATTTATTTCAATTTAATCTGATTGGAACCAAGTTATATGTAGTGCAATTTTCTGAGCTTGCTAGCAATTTTTCTAAAAGCTGCATAAGAAATTACTTTATTCATAAATTTACTTATGGAGTTTTTTATATCTCCAGAAATAACCAAATATTCAGTGTTGAGAACAATATGCGATTATGTTCTATCGCAAAAAATATCATTAAACCTGATCTCGTAATTTGTATGATACAGAATTAATAAGTTTGTCCAACGTTGCTGCATGCTAACGAACAGCGATGTTGCGATAAATTCCAGTTTGTTGATGGTAGCGATAACAACCTATTCCTCAGGAATAATATTCAGTAGCACAATATTATTTTATCGTTCTACCTTATGGCGTCTGTTGTTCCATGAGTTGGGGAACATATGAATAGATGACAAATTAATTAGATCACAATGACTCATTATTTTTTAACTGCATTTTTTTCGCATAGACTGTATGTCATTATGCTAAATGGATTTCCGAAAAAGTAACTTGGATATTTAATTTATGGAGGGGATAGAACATGCACTCCCCTCGCGATAAAAAAATAATTAAGCACGAAGTAAAATGTGCACTTTCGCTTTATCAGTGACTCTTAGATAATTACTACTTTCGCATTTATAAATCAGCTAGAAGCATTTGTAATTCACATCTAGTTTGCATTCCTGACACAGTTTTAATGCAGGGCAGAGGAAAATATTGTTGGTATGTAAATAAGTGGAAAAAGATTAAGTTTTTGAAATTTTTCATTTACTTTTTTTGCTTTTCTACTTAAATTAATTGTTTAATTTCAAAAGCTCAGTGTATGAAATTTAATGTTCAATGTAGAATATTTTCAAAAATATTATATAGTTTTTAAACTAATTAAAAAAATGTCTACTTTTCTGAAGTCTTAGAAATTTTGAATGGTTGTTAAAAAAAACTATTTTATATTCAATTAGGGGAGCGTTTACATGTGACGCTATGCTGGAAGGGACTGGGGAGTGTTTTTTAAAGCATGCCTTACGTTTATGAGCATATGGAAACCCGCGTGATAAGATGGGGTACCTAAAATCGCGTAAACCCTGCTTGACGTCATGTGTGAATGCTCCCGAGGTATATTAATTTTTTGTTATATTCAAAACCGCTTGTATCTTTTCGTTTTAGATTTTTGTTACCATTGTGGCAATTGCAAATAGATCAAAATTCTCAATTTTCAATTTGGACAATAGTAAATTATTACTATTTTAAATTGAAAAAAATGTTTAAGTTGAACGACTTTAAAGTTCTCCTTCCATAATTACCAATTGATAATTGTCAAAATCAAGTGAATTGAGATCAAATTATTCTAAATTGAACAATTTAAAATTGAAATTACGCATAGTGGAACAAGTTTGAAATTTTTGAATTCATAGGGTTCATATTTAAAGCAGAATATTTTCGAAGTGGAACCTTCCAAATTTTATATATTTATTTATAATTGGAAGCTAATAGTCGAAACATTTTAAATATAGAATTTAGTTTCAAACAAGTATAGATTGTGCACTTCAAAATTGTTAAAAAAATGTTATCGTTATAAATATTTAAATTGTTTTAAACCAATTAATTGCTTAACGAATGCCAAATGAAGAAAAACGGTTGAATCAGTAAAGAGATAATTGAATAAATTCAGCTAAAGCAAATAAACGATAAAAAATCGTTTAAAAACGAATCACTTAAAGTGTGGCAATCTTAAGAAATATTTTACAATTTAGGGTGTTTATTTTAAAAAAATTATTTTTTCTTATGTTTTATTTGTTCTAACTGAATGAATTTGATGATATATTGGCTTTAAAACCGTTTTTGTTCAATTGGCAGTTGTTAATCGATTAATTGGTTGTATCATACATGGATTGAAGCTTTGGTAATTAGAAAATTTTAAACAGTTTTTTCAATTTAACAATTAAATTTCAGATATTGATTATTATCCAGTTGAATGTTTACAGACGAATATGTTTATATTTGATAATGTTTTCAGTACTTCCATTTGAGTTTATCATTTTTTTATTTATTATAGACGAAATGGCTGATTAATCGAAATAATTTTCATGAAATCAAATTCACTTTACTCCATCCAAGCATCTTCTCTTCTTCTAGTTTTTTCTTTAAACAATGAATATTGGTTTTTTTTGTAAATAAAAATAGGGAAGCTATGTTCATAATACTTAAGGACGAACAATAGAAAATAATAGCTGAGTATTAAATTGTTTAATTAACATCAGTTCTTCAGTGATTCATGTTTTTGCTTTCTGTTTTGGTTAAAAGTAGCAGTTCTTAACTAATCCTTACATTTTAGGCTTACTTTGTTCCTTGAGTTTCACCTTTTTTTACACTTACATTTTTGTACATTTTTTGCAATAAAAGTTTTGTTTAGCCAAATATTGTTTATGAAATTAACGATTTTATCATTCATAACAACAAATTTCAATAAAAACTATTTTTAAATTAACAATTTCAACTATTTCTCCGGACTCGCTTTTGCGATAAGCAACCAAATTCTCTGGCACAAGTAACAACCCGGGTTT
>JAWWLR010000166.1:6034099-6053719 GCA_035041075.1 Acraspis erinacei | reverse complement strand
TCCTTCACTTCGTCTCTCTTTATCCCCTTCCATCTCCCCGTCCATTCTTTCTATCCCCCCCCCCTTTTCTAAAACTCATTATCTTTGTCTTTTCTACATTTAAATTCAGCTTTTTCCCATCTAAGTATTCCTCTAGTCCTGTAATTAAGCCCGCCATCCTTTCTTTATCCTCTGCCATTAAAACTATTTCATCTGCGTATGCCAGTGTATATATCTTTTCCTTTCCTATCCTAACTCCTCCCCATCATAACTTTTTCTATTTCTCCTCGGTCTACTGAGTCAAACGCCGCCTTTAAGTCCACGAACATTGTTATCATTGCCCCATCAAACAATCTCTCACATCCACACCCTTCTGTACACCTCCAAAAACCACTCACCTCAAATTTCACCACAATTATCAGAAAAACTCAGCATCAACAGCTGTCAATAATTTTAAGGGATTGCAAACGATTTTAAAGATTTTAATGTATTTATCAAAATTCCAGGAATCTTTCAAAAACTTTACAAAGTTTTATGGGATTTAAAAAGTTCTTTACAGGATTTTAAATATTATCGGTTATTTTAAATGATTCCGAAGAATTTTCAACATATTTCAATATTTTGAATGGATTTGAAAGTATTTTAGTGTATCTTGAAAACATTAAAAGAATTTTTTATTTATTTCAGAAATATAATAAGATTTTAAAGGATTTCAAATATTTTAGGGTATTCAAAAAGATTTCTAGGCATTTCCGGAATATTGGAAAATTTAAAAGGAATTTCCAAAGATTTGAATGATTTTAAAGTATTCAAAAAATTTCCTGGTGATTTCCGAAGATATGCATAATTTTAAGGAACTTTAAAATCTCCCAACGTATTTTGTTATATTGATCAAAATATCAGGGAATATCATCAGATTTGATGCTATTTTGTAATGTTTTAATAGGTTTTAAAGGATTTATTCACAAGGATTGAGGGATTTCGTAGGATTTCTAATATGTTTACATGTTTTGTTGTAATAAAAAAGACTTTAATGAATTTCAAAGATTTATGAATATTTTAAAATATCCCAAAAAACTTGTTATAGATTTTAATAACTAGAAGGGATTTAAAGTGATTTTAAAGGATTCAAAATATTAAAAATTATTCTCAAATATTCCAAGGTATTTTCAAGAGATTTTAAAAGGTTTTAAATATTTTAGGGCATTTCAAAAGAATACACCGAATTTTCAGTTGATTTGGAAAATTTAATGGCATTCTAAGTGAGTTCAAATATTTTAAGGAATTTAGAGATATTCCGAAGAATTTTTAATTTATTGCAGGAATTCAAAGCATTTTCGACGGATTTGAAATATATATGAATATTTTAGAATACTGCAAGGTATTTTTAAGAGATTAAACCAATTTTGTCTGATTTCACAGGATTTCACAGATTTAATGGGATTTGAAAACTTCTTCATTCGGTTGTAAAGGTATTCTTAGAATTTCGAATGATATGAAACGATTTTACTGGACCTATAAAATTTTATTAAATGTTTCGGGATTTCAGGAAACATTATCAAATTTTGTAGAATTTCACGGGATTTATTCATATTTTAACGGAGTTTAAATAATTTATTTACAAAGAATGAGGGCATTCTTCTTAATTATATTTAATTTTTTCGAATTCTTTGGAACTCTCTTGAATTTGTTTAATTCACTTGTATTTTTCCAAACTCACTTAAATTTATTCAATTCAATGGATCTTTTTACGATTTTGGTTTAATGGATCTTGAAGTATTTTATGCTCCCCTTGAATTCTTCGCAATTTTATCAAATTCGTTTGAATTCCCTTGAATTTTTCTAAACTTATGTCAAACTTACTGAATTCTATGAAGTTTTTCATATATTTGAATTGCTTTCAATTGACTAGAAATTTAAATAATTTCATCGCATTCTTAAATCCCTTAAATTCCTTGAAATTCACTGTAATTTCACTGAAAAGTATGTAATTTTTTTATTTTTTGCGAATTCCTTTGAATTCATTTAAGTTAAACGTAAATTGTTTATAAGTCTTATTAATCGAATTCTTTTGAACTCGTTTAAATTCAAAAGAATAATAGTCACAGTATTAACACATATTTGTCCATTTTTGTAACTTTTTGGATTAAAATAGGGCACTTTTTCTATCACTTTTAATAAATTATTTTATGACACCACTAAGAGTAGTAAATTTTTATTTAAGGCTATTGGAAAGGGGTGCACAAAAATGGCTAAATTTAGGAAACACTTAAAACTTACCAACAGTCGACAATAATTCGGTTTGGAGGCTTTAAAAATGTACTTCGAAAATTATCTAGACCCCGGAAATGATTTTGCGGGGGAGGTTGGAACGCTCAGTATCTGTTTTTTTCGAAAAAATCTGGTAACTGCTAAAAAATGAGTGTAAAGTGGTGTAGCAACGATGTTAATTGGCAGGAAGCCGATCAACAGCTGTTGGCGCTGATGGCTCAGCCTTACTTGATCGTGCTACCAAGAATACACTGTCGGAAAAAGTCGTATCTGTCTTGGAGGAAATTTTAAATTAGAATAAAAAATGCAACTTGTGTCCTTCTTTTTGTAATTTTTGATTGACATGTATTACTTTGTCTTGGAATAGGAAAAGTGTGGCAAGTGGTAAGAGTACGCCTCTGTAAACTCGCTGATAATAATGGATAATAATTCTGCAATTAAAAAGAAATTATTTCTTGAATTATTTAGATATCTTGTTGTGTTGTAACATGCAAAACAAATATAGAAATGGCGCATTGCGTAGAACCGTATAAATAAGATAAGTATTATACCACCTATTCTCGTTTCATAGAGCACTAATATTACTCACATTCCCAGAATCGATTATTATCAGCTAGTTCCCAGCGGCATCCTTTTATCACTTGCTACAATTTTCCTATTGCATGACCAAGTAATACATATCAATCAAAAATTGCATAAAGAAAAACACAAGTTTCATTTTTTATTTTTATTTAAAATTCCCGCCAAGCAGCTGATCTATCAGCACCAACAGCTATTAGTCGGCTTCCTGCTCAATTCAAAATGCATTTTTAAAATCTCAAAACCAAAATGATCGTCGGCCGTCAATAAGTTTTGAGTGGTTAACATATTTCGCAATTTTTGTACAACCTGTTCCACCATCCTTCAAACTGTTTTCTTCCCATTATAAAAGATTCTATATTTAAAATATTGTACAAGATTAGAATGTTGGTCTTTAAATATTAATGACTAAGGAAAATGAAAAACCAGGGAAAAGTCAGAGAATTTTTAAATGCAAGTTTCTTGGATGCGAGATTTTCAGTAATAAATTTATGTGCTTGATTTAGAACTCTAGTGAAGTAAATGATTATCGAAGATGTTTAAGCATAAATCTCTCTTAGGCTGTAGTTTAGGACTTTAAAGATTTGGTATTCTATTTAGAAGATAGACTCTTGAATGAGCCTCTGAAAATAGAAATTTCTTGAAAAGGAAAATTAAGCCTTTTTTGAGAAATAAACGTGAAAGGTGGAAACATTTAGTCGTATCTGAAAGCCAGAGTGTTAGATGATCTGATTATGTGTAGGACACCCTGTATTTTGTCGTACTAAGGACTCGCGTGCCACGACCTCGACTGCAGAAATGAACGAGCTGTGAACTTTGCAAATAAGTTTTCTCAGCCACCCTGCTTGGGTGAAAGCAGGGTGTGTTTAAAGCTGGAAAAGAATTTAATTAGTCGGATATTTCGGACCCTTGAACTGAGTAAATGATGAATTTAAAAAAAAACGTCAGCAGCGAATGGGCCGTAGCGGCACTTAAAGTGGCCTGGTTACGTTTTCACTTGGCTATTTATCGTTCCTTTAATTAGTTAGAAGCAGTCTTTATTTTCGTTTTTTGTCCTTATAAACAATACATGACCTCATATATCAAGACACAGTACAGTGAAGGAGTATGAGGCCACATAAATAACTAGCGATTAAAAACATGAACTGACTTCTGGTAGGATATATTCTGAAAAAATAAAATAGAATAATTTCTAGAGACTAAGATAGCAAGTGAGAAAGATGGATCTAATTTATAATTTTTTACAATTTTCAAGATTAAAATTTAATTCTTGGCAAAATCTACAGAAATATAGAGGCGTGCGCAAGCCACAAATCGAAGTAGGCTGCAGTCTCGCTCAACAGAGAGATTTTTGTCTTGCGCAGGTCTTAGTATTTTTTATTATAAATCGAGAACCAGATAAAATTTGCACAGAGTTTTTGGCTGAATCATAGAATTAGCAAAAATACGAAATACGACCAGTCTTTCTCACTGACTCTCGCAGTACTCATTTCTAAAAAATACTTTAAATAGGGCTCATTTGACGTTGAATTCAGTAAGCTTTCCAATTCTTTGTTAATAATTGTTATTTCTTATTATTTACAGGAGATGCCTGCATCTCATTCTTATTAGAGGCAGTTCAAATAAGTCTCAATGATAATATATATTTTAAATTTTTTAATTTTAATGAAAGGTTATTTTATTCCTTCTACAGGACTGCCTATGTTAAACATGTTAGAGGATAACATTCTGGTCTTTGAAAATTAATTGTCAGGGTAAATAACCAATTTTTCACAAGTCTTTTCAGAAGTTATCGTTTTTGGTTTATATTATTAATTGAAAATTCTTTTTTATGGATATTTAGCTACTTAGTTAAAATTTGAATCATTTTGTAAAAAATATGTTTTTTTGTTGTTGAAACTTCATATCTTTGATCGAAACTCGAAAAATGTTGTTTAAAATTGATCTTTTTTAATGAAAAAGTCAACAGCTTGAAAAATTATTATTTTGGGTTTAAGATTAATTTTTTGTACTGAAAATGTAACTTTTTCCATTTTTTGGAAAATTTATGCTTTGTAAATAAAAATTCGTCTTTGCTTGTAAAAATATTCTTCTTGGTTTACAATTTCCTCTTTTTGGTTAGAAAATCAACTGTTTGATTGGGTTTTAACTTTTTGTTGATTATTTACATTTCCAGGTTAATAATCTCTTTCGATATAAATTTCATCTTTTTTATCGAAATATCAAATATTATATTTATTGTTGAGAATTCGCCTCTGTCAGTTGAAAATTCATATATTTTGCAGAAGATTGAGTGCTTTGGCTAAAGACTTTAATATTTGGTTGAGAATTGATCCTTGTAAGTGGAAAATTCAAGTATTTGGTTAAAATTTGATGTATTTGGATAAAAGTTCAACTATTTGTTGTAAATGCAACTAGTTGATAAAAGTGAACCTTTTTGTTGTTGAAAATCCAACTAATGTAGAAGTTTATTATGTTTTTCTTAAAAATTCGACTTATGATTGAAAATTCATCTTTTTAGGTAGAAAAATCAAGTGCTTGGTTAAGAATTCAACTTTTTTTTAAATTAAATTATTTTGTAAAAAATTCATCTTTGTAAGTTCAAATTTCAAATATGTGATTACAAATTTAAGTATTTTGTTGAGCGTTTAAATATTCTAGTAAAGCGTCATATTTTTATCGTCGTAAATTCAACTGTTTTTTTATCTAAAAATGTATTGTTTTATTCCGCTTCTAAAAGATTCTAACTTATAAACTTCAAACGATTGAAATGCTGATCTTTCAATATCAGGGAAAGTGAAAAATAGGCCAGGGAAAATAATGGCATTTTCAAAATAAAGTTTTGTGGCCACCTTGAAGAAAATAATTCTCTGATTTAAACAATGGATTTAAATCAAAATCTTCAAGGACCAAGATTATTTCATTCATCATCACGTCCGAGAAACTATCTTGGATTTAAGGAACCTTTACTTCCTCCATTAATAAAAGTCAAAAGAAATCCGTTAAAATATAGGGTATATTGAATTGACCTGGATCGAAAATCCCAAAGCTGTAACACAAATCCAGTGCCTCTGGGGTGGTAGAACTATAAAAGGGTATTACATTTTCTCTTAAGAAACTCTCGGTTATAGAACATGAACTCGCGCACAAAAGATAAGGCTATATTCACTTTAACCTAATATAAATTTAATCTAAATTTCATTCAAAATGGACAAAGAATTTCTGAACCAGATTTACAAATAATTTAAGTCTTAATTATATTTCATAATTAGTTTTCGGTGCTCACACTCTTTTCCCAGTTCTCCTATTCCCCCATTTTTTAAGAATCCAACAAGAAAATTCGATTATTTCTGTTTGAAGATTTATTCTTTTTCATTGGAAAGTACAACATTTTATTTTTGGTTCAAAATTCACCTCCTTAGTTAAAAATTCTACTGTTTGGTTAAAAATGTAATTATTTTGTTGAAAATTAAACTTTTTGTTAAAAACTCATTTTTTTATCAAAAATTGAACTACTTGGTTGAAAATTAAACTGTTTGGTTAAAAATTAATTTTCTTGGTTGAAGATAGAAACTATTTTACTTAAATATTTAACTAACTTTTCTAAATCGAAAATTTAATCATTCCATTCTTGACTGAAAATTAATCATTTTTAGTTGATAATTCAAGTAATAAATTTTTCATTGAGGACTCACATTTATTTGGCAGTTTTTGATTGAAAATGGATCGTTTTCAGTTAAAGATTAAACTAGTTATTTGGTTGAAAACTTATGTAATAGGTAAAAAAAATTTTAATTCTTTTCTTTTGTTGAAAGTGAACCTTTTAGAATGAAAATTAAAGTATTTCATTTTTGGTAAAAATTCATCTTTCTTAGTCTAAAATCGTTGTCCCATCGACAACGTTACATTAAAACTCATTTATATTTTTCAATTAAGATGAAAATTGTTGGTTGATTATGCTAGAGAATTTAGTCAAAGTTTACTTTTTTATGAAAATTCGAATATTTGCGCTAAAATTCATTTTTGTACCTTAAAAATTAAACTATTTGGTTAAAAATTAAACTATTTGGTTAAGAATTAAACTATTTTTGTTAAAAATTAAATTGTTTTGTTAAAACAAATCCTTTCTGGCCCCATATTTCAGTTTTTTGCTAAAAGTTCGTATTTTCAGATAGGAAATCTGTCCCATGAATGGAAAAGTTACCTTCTTTTTGTAGGAAACTTCTGGGTTGGAAATTCATGTTTCTTAGTTGCAAGTTCAAATGTTTGGTCAAAAATAGAACTATTTCGTTGAAAATTTATCTTTTTGTGTTTAATTGCCAAATGATTTCTAAAATATTCATCTTTCTAGTATGAAAGGTCAACTCTTTTATTAGAAATTCATCGCTTTTGTTAGAAAATTACCCCTTTTTTGGTTGAAAATTAAAACTATTGCCTTGGGAATTCAATATATTTTGTTTTGAAATATAAAGCGCTTTATATTTAATTCAATCTGTTACCTATACAATAATTTTATTTAAAAGAATTTATTTTCCTATTTTCGCGAAAACTCACCCCGTTTAAAATGTTTTGAGTGCATTTTGGGCTGTCAAGTGTGATGTTGTCACAAAGATTGTCAACATGAAAATTGGTCAGGGAAACGTGAGAGAATTTCGCAGTTATGATATTATCGTATCCATAAGTTCATGTCCAATTCGTAATTTTTTTCTTTATTAACTGACAATAACGTTTTCTTTTCGCAATTTTTGTAGATTTCACATATTACTTCGAAAAATGACACATTCTTTTTAAAGATTCTGAGTCAGCCATTTAAAGCAAACTTTGTTAGCGGAACTAAATCCAGGGCCTTGTTGAGCTCTATGAAATCTAGTCAACTGTGAAAGCGGAGAAACTAAACTCAATTGCGGACTCTACTTTAGTTCTATTCGACTCAACTCCATTTCAATCAACCCTTCAGAGCACAAACTTCCCAGCGTTGTGATGCTATTAACGTCTTCGATAGTTCTTGGGTGTGTGCTTCGGTCTTCCTGATCGGGTTGAGCTACAAGAAAAATTGACACGATTAAGGAAACTTTGACTTTACGAGGGTTCTATCCCTAAAGTTACTTCCTATCAATCTAAAACGTGGCCGATTATAGTGTCAGACCTAATCAGGCTTAACAAGTTTATGGCCAGAAGAGAGCACAAGGGATAGTTTCGAACGCAACTTAATTTTAAAGCTGTGAAAATTGAAAGCCTTTAAGGTGCTTCAAATGACTCGGGGTTAATCAACGTCCAAAAAAGTCTACCAGGATGCATTGTTTGATGTAACATTCCTGTAAATAGTGTTTAGACTCTGAACTTCTAGTGAGAGGCAAACTGCGGTCCTCCCTAGAATACCGACAGCAATTCTTCCGAGTAGTCTGTCTTCTAAAACCTTTCTCAAGAGTTTGGTATGTTTTAAGGCTGTAGAAACGAGGTGCACGAAAATGGCAAAATCTATAAAACACTCAAAACTTAACAACGGCCGACGATCATTCGGTTACGAGGTTTTAAAAATGCACTTTGAAAATTGTCCAGACCCCGGAAGGGGTTTCACGGCGGAAGTAGAAGCGTTTATTCTTCGGTATTTTCGAGAGAAAAAAATCCGTTAAGTGCCAAAAAAATGAGAGTAAAGTAGCGCAGCAACGATGTGAATTGAGTAGGAAGCCGACTAATAGCTCTTGTCGCTGATAGCTCAGCAGTAGTTGATCGTTCTACCAAAATTGCACTGTTGGTAACAGTTGCATCTGTATTGGCCAGAATTTTAGATTAGAATAAAAAATGCAACTTGTTTTCTTCTTTCTGTAATTCTTTACTGACATGCCCTACTTGGTCTCGGAATAGGAAAAGCGTAGCAAGTGATAAAAGGTTGCTGCTGTCAACTCGATGATAATAATCTATTCTGGGAATGTTTTGCACGTTTCAACACAACAAGATATGTAAATAATTCACTAATTTTTTTTTAATTGAAAAATTATTATCGATCATTATCAGCCAGTTCACAGCGGCATCCTTTTATCACTTTCCACACTTTCCTTATTCCGAGCCCAAGTAAGACTGGGCAATAAACCATTAAAAAAAAACACACAAGTTGCATTTCTTATTCTAAATTCAAAAATCATGCAATCGTTTACCGCCAGTGCATTTTTGGTACAACGATTTAGCATTTACTAGATTTGTTTCGAAAAAACAGATACTAAGGTCTCCTACCGTCATCGCGATACCGCTTCAGCGGTATAAATAATTTTCAAATTGCTTTTTTCAAACCTCAAAACCGAATGACCGTCGGCCGTTGATAAGTTTTGAGTGTTTCATATATTTGGCAATTTTTTGCAACCCATTGTAACAGACTCGATAATAAAGTAACTCCCTTTGTAATTCCATTTTTCTTGAAAAAAATCTCCTGTTTTACCTAAAATTGAACTACTTAACTGCTGTGATCCCTGCAATTGGAAATAACAATAGGGAAATATGATTTATATTCTCCAGAGCCAACTTTAATATACTTTCTTAAGAAAGATAGTAAGATATTTAAATCCATAAAGAAGAAAATCCCCGTACATTGACTCTTATATATACAACATCTGGAGAAACGTGAGTGCCGCAGATATCCTTAGGCAGAATTTTCTTGCGTGTAAGTCAGTACACGCGAACAGCTGCAAAGATAAACAAAACGACAAGCATAAAACTAGTAGCTATTATTACCAATTTTTTCTGAGATTCTGTCTCAAAAAGAGTCGTTACAACAAGAAAAGTTTGAATCTGGTTCTAGGCACGCGGCTCAGACTTTTTACAATCAGCTTTAAAAGAGATACATGCAAAGGCAGCGTTCTTAATATTTTACATGAGCAGGAAGGTTTCGTGACACTGGATTTATATCCACTTGGTACGAAAAGCTACTTCACCTTGGACGATTGGACAAATTTAATATATAATTGAACCATTATCTTTGGATCAATCCAGTCTTATTATCGCGAGGCATACGCAACTTGGAAGTGCAAACCTTATTCAGATTCGACATACCATCAGATAGTATATGAAACATAATTAGAAAAAAGGATGCAACAAGATAATATCTCAAGTGAGCATTAGGTGAGGATTAACAAGATTTTCTTTTTTCACGAGAGAAAAACTGCGAAAAGAAGGTACACTGCCGAAGAATAGAATCGATAGTCAGAAAACCTGTTGAACTCGGGATGATGGTTTTCTGCAGTTTTCCACTGCCCCGACCAAACGTCCAGTCAAATCCGAGTGCTTCTAATGAAGTCGAATGCAGCCACGGGTTATCACTGGTTGTTATTAAATCCATACTGATGCTAACGGACTTAAATGATACCTCAGCAGTTAGGATGACCCGTGGAATCAAGAAAATGTTCTCCATCCGGTATGATACAATTAAAGAAAATATAAGAGTGCTAGCAAGGATATATATTTGAGTAAAAACGAAAGAGGAAGAAGGTAAATGTGAGTCTGCAATTTGAGCAACTATCTTTTGCGCCGTACAATTATTAGATCTCCACGCGTGCATGAACCTCAAGTTGCATGGAGAGTGGCTCCTCTCGTCTGCCTCGTTGATGCCACGCAATCGATTGGACTGTTTTTTCCACTTTTTTTGCATAAAATGTGCACAGGACTAAAATAAGTGGAACGAGTACGGAGAAAAAGTGTAAGAACAACTTGTTCTCTTCCTCTTTCTCCCTTACTTCTTCTTCCTTCTTTCTCTTATTAAAAATGTTCTACTACCTCGCGACACGCGATTCACTTCAATCCTTTCGCTCGATAAGACTGAGAAAGTCGGTCGACCTCTGATACCTCGTACATATCATGAGCTTTAATTTTATAAAGTAATCAATGCAGCTAAGGAAAATTAATAAATCTGATAAATGAAGCTAATTTGATCTGGTGTGTGATATCGTTATAAAAAGTTATTACCTTCTTATAATATATCTTACAAAAATAAATTACTATTCTTATATGTCAGATATTTGTTATAGGGTGGTCTCAGGTCATGGAAAACCTGGAAATATGGGAAAAGTCAGTATGTTGAAAAAAATGGCAAAGATCGGGGAATTTCTTTAAGAAGTGTACTTTAGGTAAGTTTTATGCATTATCACAAATGCCACACAGTCACTGTTTAGTCACTTTTTAAATTAATTTTTAGTCACTTTTTAAACAAAAATTTACTATAATCACTTTTTTAAATGAAAAAGTCACTTTAGTCGATTTCCTGGCAATAAATAATTCTGTCGCCCAAAATCTAACAAATTGTGATTTATAACTATTTCGGAATTTTCTTCCATTCTTTTGAAATCCATTATAATATTTAAAAATATTTTGAGCAACTTATAATAGATTTCAATAATCTGAACAGATTTCGGAGGGTTTTAAATATTTTAGGGTATTTTTTAATCATCGACGGAATTTTTAAGAGCTTTACGAACTTTAAGGGTTTTTTTTTAATGTTGAAGGATTATAAGTATTTCAGGGAATTTTAATAGAATTCAAGGCATTTTCGAGGAATTTTTGAGGAATCTCCAAGGATTTGAATGATTTTAGGGATTTTACAACAACTTTCATGGGAGTTTAAATCATTTACAACGTTTTAGGGGATTTTAGGAGCTTCGTAAAACACTATTGAATTTATTTGTACATCTATTTTTGAATTTTCTTAAGTGTTTGTAAAAAATGTAAGGGAATTTTTAATTATTCCTAATTTTAAGTAATTCTGAGGAAATTTCCAGAGCTTCAACAAGTTTCAAGGTATTTAAAAAATTCAAATTATTTGTAATATTTAAGAATATTTTAAAAGATATTCTATTGAATTTGAGAGATTTTTAGGATATTCTTTAAAATTCCAAGAAATTTTCAAGAGCTTTACCAACTTTTGAGTAATTTAAAAGGATTTCAAAGGATTTTAAATATTTCAGGATATTTTAAAATGTTACAAGGAAGTTTTATTTCGATTTCAACCATTTAAAGGGGTGTCGAAGAATTCTAAAGATCGGATGGTATTTTTTTAAATAGCAAAGAATGTTGAAGAGCATTCAACAATTTTAAGGGGATTTCAAAAAAGTTTTAAGGATTTGAAATATGAGTTCCTAAATTATGAGAATATTTTTAAAGGATTTGAAAATATTACGTATGTTTTAAAATATTTTACGGTATTTTTAAAAATTCCAAAAGCTTTCAAGAGCTTTAAAAAGTTTCACGGTATCTCAAAATATTACAACGCAATGTAAAAGAATTTATAAGGTTTTATGATATTTTTAAAAACTTTTAAGGGATTTTGTAAAATTTTCGGTGATTTAACAGATTCCTTAAATTTGGTAAACGTTTCAATCGTTTGAAGGGATTTAAAATTATTTTAAAAATTTTAGGGTATTCTTAATAATTCGAAAGAAAAATCGACAGTTTCATAAAGCATAAAGGGATTTAAAAAGATTCCCAAGGATTTGAAATGTTTAATAGTATTTTGAAAGAGTTCAATAACTTGAGGGGATTCCAACGGTTTTTAGAGATTGTCGGGTATTCTGAATAATTCTAAGGAATAATTTAGATCTTAAAATATTTAATGTAATTATAAAGATTTCCAAGATTTTGAAATATGTTTATTTATTTTACAAGATTTCAATCATTTGAAAGGCCTTAAAAAATTTCTAAATATTTTAAAGGATTTGAAATATTTTAGTATACTTTAAAATCTTCTGAATTATTTCGGAAAGTTTTCAAAAATTAGTAGGGATTCCCAGGGATTTTAGGGTATTTTTGTAACATTAAAGGAGTTATACATAGATTTAATGTTTTCACGATGATTCATTATGATAAAGGAGACACTAGGGGTTTCAATCGTGTACTACTACTTTTGCCAAGAAAATTAGGCTGTAGCAGTCCGAAAAATAACAATTTAAAAATGTTAAAAATGTAAAAATGTTAAAAATGTAAAAATGTTAAAAATTATAAAAAATTTATAAAAGATTATATTTTAAAAATGTTACAAGATTAGAATTTTGGTCAGGAAAAATGAAAAATCAGCCAGGAAAATGTCAGCTACTTATAAGATAAAGTTTTGCTGCTACCCGGATGTTAGACTTATTTTGCTTATAGATTCAAATTATACCGTGTCTAGGTTAACCAAAATTCGGTGAGCGTAGAACAAATATTTTTGGTGAGCCCAGGGGAGCTGGAAAAGGGTGGTTATGTTCACCTAAATTCGTTGAGCGTAGCAGAAATATTTTCGTTAAGCATAGAATACAATAGAATTAAGTGAAATTTTCATTTTAATTATTAAGTCTTAATTCATAAGCTAGTAAAGCCAAGGATTAAAAATATTGATAATTAATCCTTTTTTATTACAAAATTATAGATACTAAGCATCTCTGAAGAAAATTTGTGTCTCTATTTTCTCCTTGTATTTTTGAAACGAAATTTAATCACTAGTTATTCGCCAGTTATTCAACACTCATCGTTTAGCTCCTCCTATTAGACAAATCAATTAGCTCATCCCTCTTCACTCATCTATCTATCCTCACATTCTCAGCATCATCATTTCCGAAAAACCAACTTTCGAAGAAATCCAATTAGCCTTCATCACCTAACTTTATCATTCTTTTTATTTCGCCCAGAAAGCATAGTTAATTCTTCCCACTTTAAAGCGTGCCGCTTGTCCCCTCGAGATACGTTTAAAACTCAGAGGCAAATTCCGACAATTATCTTCTAACCGAGAATTTTGAATTTGACCTTAGCCGATCTTCCCGGATAAATTTTTGAAATTGACCTTGACTTCAGAGGGAATTTCGATAAACGATACTCTGAGCAGGGTCACTTTCGTGGATTGAAATTTATATAATCGTTGCTGAAATCCTATTATTTCGCTAACTATAATATGCGTCTTCGTCGGCCTTTGTCTTCAGAATTCTCCTTTGTCTTGTGTTAACCAAGATCTCATTGAATGGGCGAATGTCTCGGAAATCAAATCTCTTCCTTGTACAAATATTGCGACTCAATATCCACGTGCGCTTCTTGGCATACCTAAATCATAAATCACATCTCTGACGAAATATCAACTACGCCCAACGCCCCATAATTATTCTGATAGTTTGATATATACATATATACATATATACATATATACATATATACATATATATATATATATGTATATGTCCTGTAAAACCATATACCTAATTTATAATACATACTTATAGATGATGCAATTATGGCAGTAACAGGATTATTATATCTTCATTTCTAGAAGCTTCGCTTCTTAATGTGATTCACTTCACTGAACATCAGTGGAATTTCACTCAAAAACAGTGACTGCTGCTGTTTGAATCAGTGAAATTTCACTGGCAGTTATTATTCATTAAAAATTCACGGCATATTTCATTGCTATATGTATTATCATTATAATTTTATATTATATGAAGCCCTTTGTTTTTTTTTCTTACCAAAAAACACGAATTTTCCACAAAAGAGTTGTCAGCTAACCCAAAACAGATTAATTTGCAATCAAGAAAGATTTTTCTTTAAGTTAAGAAGGCAAATTTAAGAAAAAAAATATTGAGCCAAAAAGTCTAATTTTTAACCAAGAGGATTAATTTTCTGTTAAAGAAGATGATATTTTCATAAATAACATACATTGTCGACCAAATAGGTTTTCTCCTACTTAAAAGATCATTTTTTAACAAAATATTAAATATTTAAAATTTGTATACAAGAAAATAAATTTGCATTTTAAAAATAAATTTTTTACATAACAGTTAAATTTTCTACCGAATTGTTGAATTTGTATGCTAAAAAGTCGAATGCTGAATATTAAATGAATTTTTATTGAATAGTCAATTATAAAGTTAATTTTCAAGCCAAAAGTGGAACTTTAAGAAAATGTTTGAAAAATTAATTTTTAACCAAATTGATGTAATTTGAACTAAAGTTATGAATATTTAAACAGGAAGTATAATTTTTTATTTAAAAATATGAAGTTTCAACAAAACATGTAATATTTGATATTTGAACCATAAACCAAAAATGGAATTGCTAAATTTTTAATCAAAAATAATTTCAAAGAACGACATTTTAACAAAATAGTTGAGTGTTCCACCGAAGAAAATCATTTTTACTATAATGATGAAACCTAAACTAAGAAATTACTTTTTTACAAATTAATTCAACTTTCGACCAATTAGTTGAATTTTTCACCAAATTGTTGAATTTTCTGGCCGAAAATGCGAATGTTCCGCAAAGCAGTTGGATTTTTAACCCAAAAACATGAACTGTTTACAAAATTTAATTTTCAAATAAACAAGATTAATTTGCAATAAGGTAATCGTAATTTTAATAAAAAACAGAAATTTCTACAAAAAGAGATGAATAAACCAAAAAAGAAAGACAATTATAATAAAATTTTTGAATGTTGAAGTCAAGAAGATAAATATTTAACAAAAAATTAGAATTTTAAACCAGGAAAGAATTAATTTTTAACAAAATTGTCCCATTTTTCACAAAATAATTAAATTTTGAACCAACAAGATAAATACCGAAGCAAAAACTTTTAGCCGAAAAGAATTAACTTTCAACGAAAAGCAGTTGGATTTTCTTATTGGATTGTAATAATACAGTTCGCTTTTCGGTGAAAAAACTAGGAAAATACTATAAATTCTGATAAATAAATAAAAACGTTGATAATTTTGGTACTAAAGAATAATAATTCAAATAAACATTGGAGTTCGTTTTTCATACTTTAAACATATTGTCCCGGAAAACTGCAATGTTTGCTTAGAAAACAAATTGAGTTTTCAATTACACACTTTATGATTTCGGATTTAAAAAAGTACGGCACAAAGTGTTTTGAATGTAAAAACATTTTAGGCCCTCCGAAAATATTAAAATCGTAAATTTACAAAACTAAAACTTATATTGTAGTTAAAACATTGTATTTTCTAAAAAAATTTTTATTATAAGGTACACTTTTTTAACTTAATTTGTGGATGACCCCTTATTTCTTTATTCATTTATTATTATTTCATAAATATATGGTTATTAAATTTAATAATAATAATAATAATAATAATAATAATAATAGTATTAATAATACCACTACGTAATACTGATATTATAAGGTAAGCAATTATTATTACAATTATGAATAAAGAAGTATAATTTTTTTGCAGTACATTATTAGAATTTTTCATTTTCAAAGCGCAGAAGGAAGGAGATTTTAATTATCTCTGATGTAGCGAGAAGTATTTCTATAATGAGCAATATCACTTTGCTCTAATAAGTAAAAAAAAAGGGAAGAGAGGAAGAGATGAAGCGAAGTGTCTTTCCTTTGCAATGCTCTTATTGAAAAGATATTTTATTTTATTTTTCTTATCGAAATGGCGCTCTATTCGCGGTTGTCACAAGAATGTAGCTTCCTTTGCGAAACGGATGCTGGCCTTTCTCTTTTTCTGAAACGGTATTTTAGAAGCGTAGAGCTTAATGGTTCGTTTCTTTCGTTTATTGCGCCCTCAAGTGGGCTTGAAAGCACCCCTTCTGCACTCTTTGTTCTCCTGTTTCATTGAGAATTTGTAAGGACAATCGGTTTCCGATCCTGAATCTATCCTACAGGGTGGATCGTTTTTATTGATTGTGAGAACCCATCACAGAACAGTCAAAACAAATGTTTTAAAACCAGTTTACAAATGTTTACAAAACATCATTTGTAACTTAATCTTTTGGTCAATGCTTTTTTAATTCAGACTTCAACTCTTTATTTATAGAACTCGATAAGAATATCCATATATTTTTAGTTGAAAATTTAACTACTTGGTTGAAAGTTGAACTTCACTCAACTCCCGATATAAGCAGGCTCGCTGGCAGCGATCATAATCGCATTCAGCTTAAATCGAGTGAATGCAAAACTTTAACATTTCGGGCAGTGTGAACCATTTCCGATTGGAATACATAATATTACGCAACGTATTCGCGTGAGTGCCCGCGCACTGTCCTCTTGGTCGCTACGGTGCTGTTTGTCACGCATGACTGAGCACCGTCTCCCTTCCGGTCCCGCGGTCCTTCACTGAAATGCAAAGGACTTAAGTTTCTAGCAATAGTTTAAACTGAGGGAGCTTATATCGGAAATTAAGTGTCTTTGTTCAACATTCATTTTATTGGTTCTAGATTTAACAATCTTGTTAAAAATTCGTTTGTATCTTTTAATAATACATTCTTAACGACCAATTTAAATATCCTGTTCATTGATGAAAATTTATCTATTTTTATTTAAAAATTTAATTATTTTGTTAGATATTCAACGCCTTGATTTCAATTTGAACTATTTCGTTGAAGATTGATTTTATTGGTTGATCATTGAAATATTTGATTGAAAATTAGTTTTTCTTGTTTGATTAAAAAAGATTGTTAGAGGAAAATTTAACTTTTTCATTTATTGTTGAACCATTATTGTTTTTATTTTTGAATTCAACTATTCGGTCCATAATTGATCTTTCATATTTTAGTAATTTAACTATTTGCTTCAAAATACATTTTCGTAGGTTGAAAATTTAACTATATATTTAAAAATTCAAAAACTTTGTTGCAAATTTTATTATGTTTTTGAAAATTCAACTGCTTCTTTGAAAGTTTAACTAATTTATTAAAAACTTATTTTACTGGTGCAAGATTGAACTATTTTGTAAAAAATTTCGTTTTAACGTTTCAGATTTTTTTAAGCGTAAAAGATAACATACATTTATCGATGAAAATTCATCATTTTAATTTTAAAACTCCACTTTTCGGTTGAAAATATATCTTTGCAGATTAAAATTGATAAAATTGTATTGAAAACTTAATTAGTTTCTTAGAGATTCAACTAATTGAATGATAGTTGAACTTCTTTGTTATAAATCCATTTTATTGTTTAAAGATTTAACTATTTTGATAAAAAAATTTGTATCTAACAGAAAATTGTACTATTCCACTTCTTGATAAAAATTGATCGTCCTTATTTTTAAATCCAATTATTTGGTTGAATATTGATATTTTAATTGGCATCTGTAACTATTTAGTCGAAAATACAACTTTATAGGCTTAAAAATAAATGGATTGGTGAAAGTTCAGTTATTTCGTGGAAAGTTTAATTGTTTTTCTTAACATTCATCGTATTTCTGTGTAGAAAATTCAACTTTTTTAAAAACATTCTCCTTTTGGGCTTGAAAATTCATCTTTTTATTTCAAAATTTTGTATCTTGTTGAAAATTACTTTTTACATCAACATTTAACTGCTTCATTGTTGGTTAGAAATTGATATATTTTATCTGAATATTAAACTATCTAGGTTGAATGTGATGGTAGAAATTAATTCAACTAGTTTTTTGAAAAAGCGTCCCTGTGTCTGATAAATCAACTATTTAGTTGAAAATTATACTGGTTTAAAATTCAACTATTTGTCTAAGAAATCATCTTAATATAGTGAAAATGAACTCCTTCGTTATCAATTTATTTTTTGGATTAAAAATACAATGTTTTCTAAAACATTCGGCATTATAGCTTGGAAACTCAACTCTTTTATTGTAAATTAATCAAATCTTAGAAATTCCAAGAATTTCATATTGAGTTTAATTTGAATATGACACCTATTTTGAGCTGGAAGTCAGTTAATCAAAAGAAATTTTATTTTCCTGGAATATGAATGAAATATAATCCTTCAGAATGTGAGAAGTTTAAAATCGGATTCTGTCAAGCGAAGAGAAACTCGCGGAGAAAAAAAACTTGATTGAATGTGACAATTAAAGGAGAGTCTTGATTTTCTTGCGACCTCATTTTCCAAAGCATATCGTCTCTCGTTATAACAAAAGGCGTCGTCGCCGACGTTTTATGACACTGGGGAATAATTACGGCCTGCCCAGGAGGCAAACCAAATAAGCTTCCTCTACACCTCTGACGCGATTAATCTTAATTTTCTTTAAGCCACAATCTTTAATTAAATCACCATTGATCCAGGGATCCTTCTGCTTTGGTTCGATTCGATGAGGGCAAAATCAATTTCATAGGGTCGAACCTAATTATCAATTTACGATATCGTAAATATAGTAAATAATAGCCCGGTTTCAAAGAACGGTCGACGACGGAAAAAAAGCAACAACAAAACACAAAAAACCAAGAGCAGTTGGCTCTTGGGACAAAAAGAAAGAGGTGGCGCACGTTCAAGGAGAATACGAAAAGCGAAAAGTGCATTCATCGACGATCGGCTAACCACGAGATACGTCTCGATCGATCAGTGAAGAACACAGAATCGACCTCGACGCCAATTTTGACCATCGGAAACCGAAATTACCAGAGGGTCCAAATTAACTGCAATCGACGCTCAAATTTTCTTCCTCGTCGAACTCGTTAGTCAACTACGTGGCTTCTTATGAAGACGATTTTTCATATCGAAAAGTAACACCTTTTTCATGTCTGAAAGGATTAAAGAAACGAGTTGAATCTATTAACGCCAAATTTGGCATTTTTTTATGAGGTTTGATTTTTATTAAGTTTTTAACTTTGTCCCTTAAGATTTGATCCTTCGCGTAAGCCTTTGACCTTTGACCTTTCACCTTTGACCTTTCACCTTTGATCTTTCACCTTTGACCTTTCACCTTTGACCTTTGACCTCTGATGTTTTCCGTAGCTCGCGTTTGACGAATTCTTTTCAAATTCAGGGAATTAGAGAAATGCTGTTAGTAAATAGATTAATTCAGAGTTGCCGTAGGTTAGGGACCATACTTAAATAACGTAACAGCTCAAGGG
>JAWWLR010000166.1:5973111-5985547 GCA_035041075.1 Acraspis erinacei | reverse complement strand
GACCGGACGTGGAGGACAAGACGTGAAAGTGGGAAAACAGTGTTGTGCTCGCCGAGAGACGTACCAATTGTAAAAGTGATAACAAAATTAATTTGTAACAGTGCAGTGCAAAATAATAACGGTGTTACAGATATATATGTGTCCGAATCTTTTAACGTATCTCCTCTTCCTCCACCGTATTCGGGCTTGCCTGGCGGGAGACCAACCCGGTTGGTAACACAGGCGCAATTTAAGAAAAGTTTCTCTAATGTTTGTTGTTAGTCCAGGCCTTTTTACCAGATAAAATTGATTAAAAGTGCACGAGTCTTGTGCAATTCGTGATCTTTTCTATTTCTCACTCTTCGATTTCTCTTCTTTATTGTGTTACTTATACTTTTATTTCCACACCTTTCAGACTTTGCACTCTTTCCCTTATCCCTCTGTTTCCTTTTTTCTAAAATAATGTTTTCTTTTTTCCTTCTTTTCAAGAAACTTCCCCTTTTATCTTTTTTTCTCGTTTTTCCCCTTGAATGCGGATTGAATTAATGAAACTTAATGAGGAAATCTAACTAGTTTTGGTTTAAAGTTAATTCTTTTATAGGGAAGTCTGCTAATTATATTTTTTATCGGAAGATAATATTTTCTGTTTGGAAATTCAACTAATTTTTTGCACTATTTTGCAAAAATTGGTTTTATTAGTTGAATGTTTAAATACTTTCCTAAGCATTCGCTTCTTTTATTAGAAATTTTTTTTCCTTAAAATTTGAATATTAAACTTCTGGTTCAAAATTCACCAATTTTAGTTCAAAAAATCTTATACTTGATTGAAATACCTTTTTCGAAACTTATTTTATCAGTTGAAAATTTAACCAATTTTTGTAAAACTCGCTTTGAACTTATATGTTCAAAATTAATTTTTTAATTGAAGATTTAACTATTTTCTTGAAAATTCGTTTTTTTTTGTTGAAAATTAATTTTTAGAATGAGAATTTCATTATTCCGTTTTTAGTTAAAAATGTATGTAATTTGGTTGAAAGTTCATATTACTTGGTTGAAAATGTAACCTTCTGGTTGAAAAAAGTATTGTGTTAAAAATTCTTCTTTTGAATTGAAAGTTCTATTATTTTGATAGAAAAATTAAATTATTGAAATAAAAACTAACGTTTCTGTTGTGATATCAATTATTACATGTTGCGTTGAAAATTCTACTTTTTATTGTAACTACTTTGTTAAAAATTGATACATTTTTTACAATAATTTTTTAACTGAAAATAACACTGTTCCATTTTTGTTTAGAAATGCACAATTTTCAGTTTAAAATTTAATTATTTGTTGAAAAATTAACTTTCCTGACGAAAATTCAACTGTTTTGGATGATAATCGACTTTTTGGCTTGAAAATTTAACTCTTTAGTTAAAAATTCATTTGTTTTGACAGAAAATAGATCTTTTTAGTTGAAAATTGAGCTATTTTGTTTGAAAATTCAATATATTTTGACTTGTAATCTTAAGTATTTCGTATCGGATTTCATATAGTGCTTATGCATTAGTTTCATTCAAAACATTTGATTCTCCTATTTTTGTCAAAAATCACCCTATTTCCCCTGTTTTAATAGAAGTTTAGGCTGTGAAGTCTGATCTTTGGAATTTTTATCACTAAAAATCTAGGCGCTCGTTTTTACATGATCATAAAATACATTTTTACACTATGCTAAATCACAAATCAAGTTCTGGACATTTATTTTAATTAGAAAAAAAAAATTATCATTCCAGGGATTGTTCCGGGTACCAGTTTGAACAAGTTCTTTGCATAATTATCACATCGAGTGATCAGGATAATTTCGTCTCTTATTGGTCTAGTCTATAATTCGATTGGGTGCTATCGACGAGATCCTTGTGGTTTTGGTGGTTAAGGGATGAACAGAGAATGGGCGTGTAGATTGCTAAGAGAGACAGCTGCAGAGTCCTCGCTTCTACAGAAGTATTGGTTAATTCCGTTAAAGGTTCCTCTTCAGTAACTTTCATGTCTTGCTAGAATCCAGCAGACTACTCCTTATTTATCTCTTTTCATCCGAACCCACCCTTCTGTCAATAACCGTCTTCCGTAAACCCCATCTTTTCAGAACATTGTGGAATTTTCTACATCGATACTTTCAATGTGAATTCTTGAAGATTGTTCTTAGAGTTGTGTTCAAAATAATAAATAATATCTATTTTTTTGAAATATTGGTGGATTTTTGTAGTTGAACGAAAATCCTTATGAAATAATTAATATTGTACATAAGGTATAAAACATTTTGAAAATTCCGTTTATAAACTCAGAGTGCTACCACCTTATATAAGCAGGAGTTTGAAGCTTCTCTTATCGGATATATGTATTAAAATTTGAGTTTGGAATGGACACTTTTCTTGGTGTTTTTTAATATCTACGACAGTTTTTTATTATTCCTTTTCTATATCAAAAACGCGACTCTTTTACAAAATCGAACCTTCTAAAATTTTTAAGAATTCGAAATATTTTAGTTTAGATCCAAGTTTAAAAGTTTTCTGAAGGGTGAAAGTTAATACCGAAATTTTTTATTATGTGGGTCTTTCCCGGAACTTTTGAAATTTCTAAATGTCCTACTCGAAACCTCACCTTTTAAAATGCCTAAGTGATCCGAAGATTTTAACTTGGAACGCGGGTCATTTCAAAATATTGAGAATCACATTTGAAGTTTCAAATTTTTTCAACTCACATAGATAACTAAAATAGTGTCATCTTTTTTTAATCTTAAGAAATGTTTGCTTTTTCTCATAAGTAATAATAATAATCTTCCAAAATAGTTTCTTTTAAGTTTCTCAATTTTTAAATGCTTCATCAGTAAAGCTACAAATTTTTTAATGTATTTTTGAAATTTTCTAATTTTGGGGATTTCTAGTTTCAAAGTTCTCAATTCTGTTAGATACTTCTTAAAAATTGTCGAATTTTGAATTTGATATGTTGAATTAGTTTCTGTCTAATTTTGCAGTTTTTTTCAGAAATTACCCAATGTACGGGGTATTATTTCTCAAATTCCCCGTATAAAAAATCAATGGCCTTGAAATCGGCATCGAGGTCATGGCTGCATGGAGAGAGCCGAAGTTTCACCAGAAATAGTTGAATAAGCTGCGATGAATGATCTTCTTAGATAGTCTTAGATCTTGTTGCTAAAACAATTTGTTTACCCTTTCGCCTTGTTCGTATTTAGAAGTGGTTTTGCTTTTGAGGGGTTAAATAGGACCCCTTTTGAATCACCTAAACCACTCTTTATTTTGAGCATCAATCATATACTCATCAACAAACGCTTTCCGAATTATTACGATGGTTTCCGAATATGAATGTCCAAGTTTTTACCAAGATTTAATGCCCACTTTTTGTTCGGTGCGCTCCGTCATTCTGAAATGCGACGCGTACGAGGTCAAACGTTTACACGACTATCCGAACTAAGGTTTGCAAGTCCGCGTCACTCAGTGAGAGCTAAGGAAAAATTAGAAAACATGGTCGGATACATTCCGGACAGATGTAGATTGTTAGTACTACTATTATTCAAGCAAATCCTGTGGTAGACAAAAATCTGTTTCAAGAGACCAAAAATAAGGACATGAGCCTGTTTTTTTTGCACTCCCAAACAATGCCGATAAGAGAGCTTTCTTTGTCGTGCTTTTCTTTGCACAAGCCCCAAGCGAGGTTGCGCATCACCAGACATGAGAAACAACAGACACAGGTGAACCTTTAATCACAGCTAGAAGCTCAGAAGGTGGCAAAAGGAATACTGGAGAGCAATGAGGGTTTGTGGGTGACTTAAATCAAATATGGTCTATGGAAGTAACGAACTGTGATGAAGCACTGGAGGGTGGTTAGGTGAAGCCAGTCGAATCAAGGGTAAAACGGGAAAGACAAGAAGGTGACTGCACTTTTGGACTTTTAGAGAGATCGGAAACTGAATGGCAAGACGCGAAAGAAGTTGGATAGGGTTGGCACAAATAAAGATCGTCGAGAACCGTGAAAGAGTAGGGCACGCGCCTTCCAGGGATGGGGTTGTTTCAAAGAATACCCACTTTTAATCTGGCAGCTTTCGCCCCACGTTAGGCGGTACCCGAGCGGAATAAAACGAAGTGGCAGATCAAGGGATCCAGGGGATGAAAGGGGAGAATAAAAGGGTGCTAGAATCCACAGACGGAAGACCCCAAGCAAGGAGAAAAACGGAAGGAACCCTTCCCTTACAGACTCTTAGAGTAAAGCTTGCTTGTGTCCTTCTCATTTTTGGTTGATTTTTTGCCGGACTCACATAAACTAGACATGTACGGCATCGATTTTTCTTAACTTCGGATATTTATTTGTTTAACAGAGAAAATATAGATTGTCAAAGATACAATTTTTGAGTCTCTAAAACACAAATTGCACAAGTACAAAGGTCCTTATTTTACTTTTTTTTAAATTGTTTGCTCGTAAGATCGTTTGCCTCATAAGATTAACATTTTTCAAACTTAAAATTTTCGAAATTTTTAAAGTTATGGAAATTTAAAAAATTATGGACTCGTCAAACAAGGTGAAAAATTAATTTTTTTAAGTTATTTTCTAACAATGTTTAAACATTGAACACAATCTAATAAACTCGTCTTAAATGAGTGGTACACGGAAAAATTACAAATTGAAAAAATAGAAGACGACTGTGAATAAAAGTCAGACTTCTTGTTCTAGCACAGTTTGAAAATATTTAATTGAAACCTGCTAAAGCCGCCATCTTCCATTTTTTCAGAATTTTGAATTTTCTTTTTCACGTTTTCTTTAAAATGATTTATTAAGAACCATGTAAAAAATAATATCCATATTTATGCAAAAAAACATTTCACTTTTGTAACTCCGATAAAAAATAAATAATAAAATAATTAATAAAATAAAAAATATATTTGTCAAAATAAAAATTTTTTTGTTATTTATTACTTTATTATTTAAGAATTTCTTAATTTTTCAGATTCGTAAAATTGCAATTTCGTAAAATTTATAAGTTCTTGAATATGTGCAAAAACAGGTTTGTTAATATTAAGTTAAATGCTCATTTTTTTGAAAAAAGTTGAATGCGTTCAATCTAAAATGTTTTTCGGCTTCAATCTCAGCATCTTAGAAATATTTTGCTTTTATAGAAACACAAACATTTTTTAAGGATTTTGTAAATTTGTAATTTTGTAATTTTGGAATTGTTTCGAAACTTTGAGATTTTTTAATTTATGAACATCCTGTCGACTACTTTGATACTTACACAATAAATAAAGTAGATTTGATCAAAAATCGTTCAATATTAGGTAAATCGCGTTGAAAGTTAACATTTCTCTTGAAAATTAGCCACGAAAACGAATTAAAAATTACTTTTTAAATTTAAAAAACCCATAAGCGAAAAATTTGGTTTTGCAAGTTTTTGGCGCTATTCATAATTTTTTTGTGGTTCATTTTTCAATTATGGTTAAAAAATAATTAATTTAGGTAAACAAACAATTTATTTAATCAATTCATTCTTATTTTTTATGATATTCTCTTTGAATATGATGAGTTTTGATGAGAGATGATAGCGATTTCAATTCACCAAGCATAATTTTCTAAAATTTTCAGATTTGCTTGGACCTTTTTGTTAGCAGCAAACAACAATATTGATGCTAATTTGAATAAAAAGACTCAATAACTAGGAAAGCTTACATTTAAACTGATCCTTAAAGAAAATTTGAAGAATATTTCGAACATCTGTTTTATTTCAGAAAAACGTGTTCACAAAGAAGAAAGATATTGTTCAAAAAATGATTCACTCTAACAACTTTCTATCAATTGTCTAAGAGAAGATAGTTCAAAACAATAATTAATTGTTTAAACAATGTTTGTTAGCCAACATTAATTCCTAACTCACTAAGTGGGAAGTGGGCGCAAAGTTATACATATAATTCAGAAGAAACCGCAAACATTTAACATTAATATAGGAGAAGATAGTTATAAACAATTTTAAATTTAAAAAAATAGTTTTACGAAGTTCCATTAATTATTATCATTTCACTTTAGTTTGAAGGTGGAACAAAAGTTGAAAATTTCGAAAAACGCAATTCTCTAGCATTATTCAAATATAATATTCTTAAAAATTTAAATAATTATAAAATTGCTTAAACAATTATGTTTGCTGAGTAAAATAAATCATTATATCACTCTAATTGGAAAGTGGACAAAAAGTACAAAATTTTAGAGAATACTGAAATTTTTTGGCATTATTGTAAGCAAATATTATTTTAAACAATAACCAATTGTTTAAACAATTATTCCTGTTAAATATAATTGATTCGTACCATCTTATTATCTAATTAATTATTAATATGCATGTGAACATCCACTTATCAGTAGAAAGTAATATTTTATTCACTAGAAACAATGCGATTTAAAAAAAACTCAAAAAATCATAATTAGCGCAAAAAACACACAAAACTATATTCTTCACTTATGGAGCTTTTTGGAACCCTATACAAATACGTTGTTAACCTTTATGGGACTTAAGCAATCTAAAAATATAATTTAAAAAAAATGTGGACCACCCTATTATACAAGGGTAGGATCATAAAAGCTTGATAAAAAATGATTATCAAGTTGGAATTAAAAATTGGAAATCCTGGATATTCATTATGTACTCAACTTTCAATAAGTTCGTAAAAAAAATTATATTTGATTTGACTAATTTCATTAACATTCACTTGTTTCACGCTTCCTTGGAAATTTCTTACAAGAAAGAACACGCTACCCTATGTTACTCAATTCCTCTATTTTCTTTAACTCTTCAGTTTCCTGTGCTTTGTTTCAGTCGATGAAAAGCGAAGTGGAAGGGCTCTTCTTTCTGTAACGAAGAAACCTTTCTTTCCTAAGAACAAACGTATCACCCTCTTAGAGATTAAAAAAAAAGTTTCAGATCTCAGACAAATGCGAGTCTTGAAAAAATGTAATTGCTATATCATTTTCTTTTGTGTATTAACCTCATAAAACGTTTTTATTTTATTTCTCACTTTGCTATAGTTTCTGGCGAGATATAATATAAAGAAAATAAAAATATTACAAGTAAAAGAAGCGCAGTTGAGGAAACTTACATTGGTATTGCTTATTAAGCTAAAACTTTTCTCATTCCGCCGCGAATTCGAAATGTATCACGACCTAGGTCAAATGAAATAAAATATTACCTGAGATTTCTTTCCTTAAAAGTTTTAGAAAGGGATAATTTATTTGTAAATTATAATAATTTGTTGTACAATTTGTTAATAAAAACATTAACACTTACAATTCGAGCAAATTTCCAGTAAATACAAATAAGAAATATGACGTTTGTACTTGAAGAATTCTTCAGAAGGCTTCACCCACGGGTCTGATCATTATGTCGGATAATTGAACACGTGGGTGAGTACCTAACGCATAAACTACAGCATCGGCTATATCTTCCGATTCTAGATACGGCCATCCAGATACGTCTTTATCAAAATCGAATATTTCCGTTTTCACAAGACCAGGACTGATGCTCTAAAAAATACTAAATGTGTCAATATGTATATAGGGCGAAAAATAGAGAAAAACCGAGAGAAATGTCCTCAAATTAACCGGAAATGCATATTTGAGCCGGGACTAACATTTAAAGTCTTTCAAAATGTGAATTTTCAAAGGTATCAAGAGAATCAACAATTTTTTTTTAAGATAACATGGAAAATTAAAAATGATTCTTTATTTAGGAAAATTCATTTTGAGAAAATATTTTTTATGTTTTTTCCATAAGATTAATGGGAAAATTATCAATGATTTTCTATTTTGAAAAATTAATTTTTTTTCAAATCAAAAAATTTATAAAAACGTCCAAAGAACCTGGAAGATTTTAAGGCAATTATTTTATTAAAATTTTTTTAAACAGAAGTTTGAAAAGATTTGAGTCTATTTAAAAGAAGATTGGAAAATTCTTCTTTTGGCAGAAATTTTTCATTTTCGGCAAACAATGAGATTGTTTAAATCCAACTATAATTTGGGACGACTGAAAAATCCCGAATTCGAAAATTCCGCAATAATAAAATTCCCGAATGATAAAATTGCCATAAAAAATTACCAAATTCCAAAATTCCCGAATATTAAGATTCTCCAAGAATATAAGTGCCCAAAATTAAAAGTACCGAATTACAAAATTCCCGAATAATAAAATTCTCAAATAATAAAATTCCCGATTTATAAAATACCCGAATTGAAACAATTACACTTTTTTATAAATATTTTTGATTGATTACAAATACAATAATGAAATTTAATTTATTTTAATTATTTTTAATGTTTAAAATTTCAAACATTATTGTTTGAATTAAAAATAACAATAATTTTAAATAGAAAGATTTCTGGGGGATGCATTTTTTTCATGTGCATAGTATTTAAAAAAAACAAAAAGTGTTCTGAAAAATCGAATTTTAAATATATATATATATATATATATATATATATATATATATATATGAAAATCGTTACAAGGTATGATAAAAACAGTGGGTGATTTTTTTGGGTTCGAGGGGCAATTTTGGTCAAATTTAGAATGTGTAAAAGAATGAAATTTTCAAGTTTCAAATATGAGACTTTAGATTGCAGGGAATGTTATTATTCGAGAATTTTATTGTTTGGAAATTTTCAAATTCTGTATTTTTCGGCAATTTTATTATTTGCGAATTTTATTTGTCGGGAATTTTCCTATTCGGGAATTTTATTTTTCGGGATTTTTCAGTAGTCCCTATAAATTTTTTAAAATTCTTTGTTTATTGTTGATATTTTTTTGGTTAAAAATTAATTTATTTTTAAAACTCAACTATTTTGTTGAAAATTCATCTTTCTTCAATAAATTCTGTTTTTGATTAAAAATTACAACATTTTTTAGTTGAAATATCGGCTATTACATTTTGTGTTGTGAGTTCATGTTTTGTGGTTAAAAATGCAATGACCTTTTAAAAAAATAACTTTTTTAAATGAAGATTTTTTATTTTAGATGAAAATTGAAGTATTTTGTTGAAAGCTTTTCTTTTGCTTGAAAATTAATCTATTTGGTTTAAAATGAACTTTTTTGTTAAAAATTTTTATTTTTGGCTGGAAACATTAAACTATTTTGTAGAAAATTCGGCTCTTTTAAGGTAAAACTTAGAAGTTTTTAGAGAATTTAAAAATTTTTCAAAGTAATAAACAAGTGTGCTAAAGACTTATGGGAAAATTTCATAAAAGTTTGTATTTTGAACAATTAATCCTAAGGGAGAACTTAAAACAATTTCATAACATTTAAAACGATATTCTTGAATTTAAAAAAAGAATATAAAAGATTTTAAAGACATTATTTTTATTTTTCAGACTACAAAATGTTAGAAGCAAAACCAGACACGTTTAAAAGATATTTTGATGTTTTGAAAGAACTCAAAAATAATTTAAAACTTGTAAGCATTGAAAAAAATTAAATGTCGATTCTTGAACCTCTCGAACAAAAAATAAAGATATAGTTGTTTCCTAATTAATTTTTGCCTACCGAAATTTTTATTCTAGAACCACGCAGCTCATCTTCTAAAGTTTGCGTTAATGATGTCATTGCAAATTTCGTACTTGAATAAACATTCAAGGGAAATGCATTACCATTTCTAGGAATCCTGTGTCCTAAAACGCTGAAAGGGTAAAATTCTTGTTTAAATATTCAGTAATTTATTCAAATACTAGGTTTTAGACATTAAATAAGAAAAAGACAATAAGATACTTCACGTTTATTCTGATATTGCCCTTTTTCATCTTTTTCAAAAATTTGGTCTATTTTCCTCTTTTTTAAAGAAATTTCTCCTTTTTCCCCTATTTTAAAGGTATTTTCTCTATTGTTTCGTACTTACTTAGTTCCATAACGCTTACTTAAATACTTATTTGAAAAAATCAATGTACCCCAGAGTGCTTATATAAATCCCGATTTTTCGATTTTCTGAAACCTTGATGAAAAAATTTTTCTCGATGTAAGAAAGTTATTCTGTATTTATTCAAATTAAAAAAATATTTAGAATTCACTATAATAGTTTGAAATATTTTAGTAAAACTAAAGAGATAAATGATTTATAGAGGTGTGAATTTTCTGTAAAAAACAAAAATGCAAGTATGTTTCAGTTCCATAAGGTATCCATTTCTTGTGAGACTTCAGTTTTAAGGATCAAATTTAGCCCACAAACTTTTTTTTAAAATATAAAACACATAGGGTAATATTTGTCACTTAATTAAAAATAATTTAATGTAGCTGTGGTTATAATAACTGGTTTAGTACATTGCAATTTATTAAGAATTAAAATTGTTTTTATATAAATGAAGAAATCGTTGGTAATTGTATTAGCAATGGTTTTTCAGTATTATAAATTTTAATATACTGAATGTACGGGTTTAATTTTGGTTTAGGTATTTGTATATTTATTGGTTTTAAAAAGTGGTTATATACCGAATATAATTATTCGGATTGGATACAAGAAATTATTTTTAATTAAGAGATAAATATTTCTCATCAGTTTCATAATAAACCAAATTTATTAGATCTAAATGTGTAACCCGAAAATGAAATTGATCGTAAAATGGATGCCTTATGGATGTTAAACGCCCCTTTAAAATTTTTTTTCTCACACCAAGATGTTGAAATAAATTTGAAAACTCCGTGACGAAGTAAAACCTTTAGTTATGCTATTAAATAAAAAAATAAAAAATTACAATCATGAAAGTTGCATATTGGCCAGACAAAAATCTTGCAACTTCTGAGTTTTTTTAATTTGAAAGAATACAGTTAGGGATACTTAAAATAATTAAACATTTAGTTATTCTTCGCCTATTTAGTCTCCTCTTTTTTTTTAAACCATTCTTCTTTTTCCCCATTTTGAGAAAAATTAGCACTCTGCAAACAATAACAATAACCTATTTATATTGATGATGTGCCCTTCTTCACAAGTTTCCTTCAAAATTTTAACAGCTTCCCGAGTGCAACGTAAAGTTCCCAATACATTTACATCAATCGTTTTTTTCCAAATTGCTGTCTCAACATCTGCAATTTGAGAAAAATGGAAATAGTGATAATTATTTACATAAAATTTTTTTTTCAATTTGATATATCCCAACTAATCTTGAAATGATTGTATTCTACCTAATATTTGTCCAGGAATAGCAATGCCAGCATTATTTACAAGAACATGAACACCACCAAACTCTTTTTTGATCCATTCGAATGTGTGAATTATAGCACATTCATCAGTAATATCTAATTTCCGGGCAATAAATGTCCCTTTGTCTTTTACACATTCCAATTCTTTCTAAAGTACATATAGTAAACAAACAATTAATCGTTTAAAAGCTTGTTCAGGATTAATGAAAAATTGTTGTTGACAGAGATTTTAATTTTTATTTTTTCTGACCTCCATTTTTTCTTTTCTTCTGGCAAGTCCAACCACTATCATGCCTTTTTGAACTAAGGATCTTGCTATTGCTGCACCAATGCCAGCAGAAGCACCAGTTACTGCAGCGACTTTTCCACACCAACGGTTCATTTTATCCGATATTAATTTCAACTTTTGTAATTTTAGTATACTTTTCTTTCTTATTTTCTTTTGAACATATTATTCTTTACTAAAATATTTGGTCTTTTGTATTTCTGGGATTTAATGATTTCTAGCATAGCGCCCACGCCTTCTAAAAGTGAGTTTGAAGTCTAGGATAAATTGTAGAGCTTGTCAACATTTAGAAAAAAATGACCTTCTCGAATGACTTGTTTTATAGAGCTATATTCATAATATTGATTTTGAATATTAAAAAAACGAATCGCGAAACTTTGCTATTCTGAAAAAAAATTAAATTTTGTATTGATAGTTGCTAAAGATAAAAACATTTTGAGAAAATAAGGAAGACCAAATCTATTTCAAATCTCTCGGGGACGAAACATGTTATTTTTTTAAAGGAAATCAGGCAATATGTATTACAATTAGATTTTTGTTAAAATTTTTCTTGAGTTTGTGCTTTCATAGCGAAGAGATCTTGTGAGATTTTAGCAGCATAAACAACTTTTATATTATATTTTATATATTATTTTTATTATTATTTATACATTTATATTTTTGAACCTTTAAAAAGAATAAAAAAGGTGGGATTGTCTAGAAAATATTTTTTCAACATTTTCAAAATTTGATGAAAAAAATATAAAACGATTTCTCAAGAATAAGGCACAAAATTCAATCTAAATCTTAAAAAAAAAAACATATTTCGTACCCGAGATATTCTGCGACTTCAAGTGTAACACCTGATTCGATCAGGAAGAATGTCTCATTCCGGTTCTTACACTTAAAAAAAAGTTCTGGTTAAAGTTACTAGACGCGTCTGGTTAACAAATTTCTAGTTATTTTAATCCGAAATTATGGTT
>JAWWLR010000166.1:5941970-5952594 GCA_035041075.1 Acraspis erinacei | reverse complement strand
ATGCGATAATTACGCTATATAGCGCAGGAATTGCGGTATATATTGCAATTCATGCGATATAGTTTTCTCGGTGTAATTTAAACCCGTTTCTAAAAGAAAACTCTTTTGGTACGCTTGACCCAAATTTGTGTGAATAGATTGTTTTGGTGAGCAATTTGCCGAAGATTTCCTCTCTTACTCTCGTTTTTCTCAATACTATATATGTACATATGTTATGTTGGAAAGAAGATGCTAGAGCTTTACGCGCGTGTGAAAAGAGCCTTTGCCAACGTGACGAGGGTCGACGGGTCGACGGTGCATCGAATGCACTCGTTCAGTGCTTCGTACAAAAGCTTCTTTACGCCGCCACACTCGACTGAAGGTTTTTCACTGAAGAGGAAATATTAAAATTTCACTTGAACCACATCAAGCAATGCGCATCAGGTTTCTATCCACTTGCCCAATATGTTAGTTGCTTCAGGAATAAATCCCTCTTCTTTGTATCTACTTCAAGTGCAAGCTTTAGTTTTTTTTATATCTCTTTTCCATTTAATACAGCCTATTCATTAAAAAGGGCCTAAGGAAATTCATTCCTAATTTCTCTTCCATCCAGAATTGTGGTCACGGAAAGTCATGGATTTAAAAGAATATAAAACTCAGTAAATTTCTGTAAGAAGCACTTTAAGTATAACTATCAAAATAATCAGGGCAATAATAATAAATATTTGGTTACTTTTTTCGCAAAAAAACTTTTTAGTCGCGTTTTAAGGCTCGATTCGAGACACAAGACGATACTCAAGACAAGGTTCAAAACGAGGTTGAGATCAGATTCGAGGCAAGGTTCGAGACGAGATTCGAGTGGAAAATTAGCTTTACTAAGTTTAAAAGGATTTCAAAGGATTTAAAAACATATATATTTTTTTAATTCCAAGAAATTTCAGGACCTTTAAAAAATGTCTAGATACTTCAAAATATTGGAAAGGATTGAAAATATTTCTTGGGTTTTTAAAGATTTCAAGTAATTATCAACCGTTCTCATTGGTTTAATAACATTTTAAATCATTTGAAATATTTGAGGGCGCTTAAAATTATTCTAGGGCATTGTCAAGATCCTCCAAAAGTTTCAAAGGATTTCAAAAGATTTCCAAAGTTTTGAAATATTTTAAGATATTTTAAAATATTCCAAAGAATTTTCTATGGATTGAAATCATTTGTACGGATTTCAAAGTTTTTTTTAAATATTTACGTGTGAATTTAATAATTTTAAGGTATTTAAGAAAATGTGCAGTTGTAAATAATATCCAATGATATGAAATAATTTTACATAACTAATTCCTGAAATAATAGAATTTTAAATAAAACATTGATCAATTTTAATAAAAAATGTCTTTATTGTATTTATAAAGATTCTATATTAATATTAAGGTAAATGTCCCAGTAACCGTGATCTTAGTCCCAGTAATCGGGTTGCCAATTTTCTTGCTTTCTATTTAATTTGGAAGAATGTGATTTCTATTCGCTACTGTAAAATGATTAAAAGAAGTGAGTTTTACCATTAAATTTTACTTTCCACATATTTTTTTTAAAGTATATTGAAAACAAAACGAAGTTCCACGATTAGTGGGACCATCACGATTACTGGGACATTTACCTTAATGCTCAGGAAAAATGAGCAATTAGCCAGGAAAAAATCAGGACGTTTAATAAATTAAGTTTCTCGACCACCTTGATTATTATATTTTAATTGATTAACTTAATCGGAAAATTACAACATTTAAAATTTGAAGCATTCAATAATGAAGTACTTCTAGTAATTCGCTTAAAATCCAGAAAAAAATTAAGAGTCGATTCCGATCAATTCTTAATTTAATTAATTCCACTTCCTTAAGTTTTTTACAAGAGAAAGTATTTCTAACTTGACGAAGTCCAAATTTATCTGAACTGTCACAGAATACTAAACCAGAGGGCACAAAATAGCTTCAAGTTTCATAGACTGACCTATATTTCTCACTCCTCCTACCCATATGTAAATGATAAATTTTGAAACTGCCTTTAAGAAGTGACATTTATACCCAGGAGAATATGAGCAAGCAAAAATGGATAAAGAAGAGAAGAGAGTTTATGAAACGAAAGTGATATTTTCTTATCTTTCTGGCAGTAGACTATTTCAAATGCATCCTTTTTATATGTATTACCTACAGATGTACTTGACATTTTCACGGTCGCGCAACTGCGACAGCCAACGATTATTCGAATCGCTGAGAAACACACTTGCCCAACCGTGAGGGTGAATTTATATTGTACAAACACGTTTATAATACAAGAGAAATATTTTGTTTCTGAACGCTGTTCAGATGCAGGCGAGAAAATATTCCATTTTCCATAGGGAAAAGGAGTATATGGGTAATTCTCCAGACAGGGCACTTTGGTTTCCACGGATTATATTATTAAAATTACTGGATGTATTATTGTAAAACTTGGTAGAGATCTTTATCTTAGTATCTTATAACAAGTTCCATAGTAAAAATTAGATTATATTATTGTAAGCAAGAGTAACAAAAATATTACGTATCCGAAAAATTGCTTTAAGGTCATGTGAATAGTGGGTCACGAAACCATATTTCTGCCTTAACGACACTTATTTTATTTCCTAACAAATTTTCACACAGAGCGCCAACTAATTATGAAAAAAATTTTGTTTTGAATTTTTTGTTGTTGCTTTGTTCCATAGTTATCAAAACTTAGGACCAGACCCACTTTCATTAGTGCTTCTTATTTATTATCCAAAACCTTCAACTCGATGTGGCGCTTCCTTTGAAAATAAGTTAGGAAATAATAACGTTCTGTAAGGTAGGAGTCTGGTCACGCGACCCACTTGTCACATGGCCTTAATCAGAGATAAATTTTGGAGTCACGTATGGGAAGTAAATAATGAATTAATACTTTAAAATTGATGTTTAAGAATCGTATATTTAGACTCAATTAGTACAATATTTATCATTCATATTTTTATTTTAATGCAGTATACACTACATATGCATGCAAAGATGAGTGTCTTTGAAAATATTTTTGGGGTTACGTCGATACATAAACAGCCGTCGTTTGACAAATAGGAATACCTTTTTGGGTCCTGCTCGGACATCGGATTGAAGAAAAAGTGTGTAACTACTCATCCTCTAAGTTTTGAATGTAAGCATTAGCAACTTTCTTCGTAAAGAAAAAAGAAAAAACGGCCAAACAAACCTAGCGTATTTTTGTTAGTATCCATTGACCTAACTAGCAATAACTTTTATATTTCACGATAAAATTCACTAAATAAAAAATTAAAATTTGGTTCAGGGGGGCAGAAACTGATTGGTCAAAGGATCTTTCAATGTATTTTACTTTAGAGCTTTAGGAACTCTCTTTGTGTTGTTTTTTATCGGCGTAACATCCATCGACGTGACCGCCGTTGCATGATGTAACGTCAGCTGACAAGATGTCTGTTCGCCGAGCGTCAAACAATAATACCAACTGTATGAGACGAAATGTGATTTTTTATAACGCGGGCGAAATGATTTTTTCATGATAAAGTTGTGTCCACTGCAATTGGTATCATTTTTAGGCCCTCGGCGTACAGACATCTTGGAGCCTTGAATTTCGCCCAAACAACCCGAAAAACCAAATTGCGACTTGTTACGATCCTGAATTTTAACAATTCACTCAATTTTAAATTTTTTCTTTTACTTTTTTTCAGTTTTTAGTAGAAAAATAATTCGCGAAATGGCCAAAAGTAAAAAATCGAATCCACTGTCAAAAATTTTGCGAGGAAGAGCAAAAGTTAACCTTTAAATGTCTCCTAAGTTTTTGAAAAACGTATACGTCCCCTTGGGGTCTTAGGGTCCTCAGCTGAAATTCCGATATTGAAACGAAGTTATTTAATATTTTGGTTTGAATTTTTTTTTAGGTATATTCTAAAGTACCTTTTACAAGATAAAATTATTTGCAAAATCAATTTTCTAAATTTAAGTTATTCAAAAAAATTAAAAACCGGAATAAACTTGAAAAAATGCCCCCAGAGTTGGGAAACGTTGGGGTCTAATGGACCCCTAGGGGACGTTCAAGGATTAAAAAAAGAAAAACGACTAAGGTGGCAAACGTGAGGCCGTAAAAAAATTAGCGAAAATCGAAAAAACATAACCTCTAAATAGCCTACAAGATTTATTAATTTATTCGTAAGTGAAAAAATATTTTTTGAATTACTTTACTCATGAAAGTTATAAAAAGCTATAATCTTAGTGGATTTTAAAGAATTTATTCAAGATAAGTGAGGTATTTCGTATAAGGTTCCTAAGATTTGAACAGATTTGAAATAACTTTTTTGGCATTCATCCTGAATTGTTAATAATTTATTAAGCATTCATTTAATTCTTTGGAATTATTTTGAGTTTTTAAAGCTCACTTAAATTCTTCTAAATTTACTCACTTCTACTTCATATAATGCATTTTTTTAATTTAAATGTATTTATTTAGTTGATCCCGAAAGGAATAATTAAAAAAATACTGAGAAGATATGAAAGTATTTTTAAATTTCTTGGCATTTTTAAGATCTTTAAAAAATTTCAAAAGATTTAAAAGGATTTTACACATTTTAGATTATTTTAAAAGATTACAAAGAAGTTTTTAATTTTGAAGATTTTTAACTTCAATTTCATTTTTAATTTCAAAGGCTTCGGATTATTTTATGGTGTTTTAAAAGATTCCAATGCATTTTCAAGAGATTTAAACTATAATAAAAAATTGATTCATAATTTCTTTTAAATTAGTTAAAATCGTTGTTATTCAATAAATAGAACTTTCTTTTTTATATCTAGTATATGTCTTCTATTTTACTATTCCCAATATGTGAAAATTAATTTGCTTTCTTTTACTTTTTTTAGGAATAATTCTAGTTCAAAGAAAGATGGAGAATGATTTATAAGTTCTTGTTTTAATGGTAATGAACCTAATGTTTAATAAAAAATAATTTTGAATAAATATATATTTTTTTAATTTAGTTTTTTCCGAAGTGCCGACTAATGGTATCGGATTTCCAACTGGGTGACCTATTAACAAGCAATTAGTCATCACTTTGAAATGTAGTAACTCCATCTATAATATAGATACAGATACTATTTTGAGGTCCTTAAAAAACTTTTTACAGTCTGCGCTAAATGAGTCATACCTAAAGTAATTATGTAGGTCCTGCGGATATTGTATTATCACGTGGGAAAGACAAAAATAAAATTCGAATTTTCACTAGAAAAAAAAGTACGAAAACAGGGTGCATTACTGACTGATAATAGCGCACCACTGTCCATGCGACATTCTGTTTAAAATGAGCTATGGATGAAGTGAGTTGGCCTTGTTTGTACTTAATTATCATGTGAGAAACACAAAAATAAAATTCCGATTTTTACTAGAAGAAAACTACGAAGAGGATTTATACTACATACACTCCCCTCCGCATGTTTTTGCGCACCCAACGTAAAAATCACAAGAGATAAAAAGTTTTGCTGCTCAGCAGCAAAACGTCGTAGTTCAAAAAATCCAACGGGATTTGGAAGAGTAAGAAAAAAGATTCAAAAAGTGCCACTGTGGAATTTAAAAAATTCAAGCTTATGTTTTTGTATCTCTTCTAAAATAATAAAAAAGGTAAAAATTTTGCCTCTTTTTAAACTGCCGCAAATTTTGATTTAGGAGTCGTAGCTCAAAAAACCAACGGCGTTTAAAAGGCTATTACTTCAGCTTTATAATGAGAGGTCGCGAGTTAAATTTTTGTTTTTTTAAACCAAAGTGATAGCACATTTTATGAAAAAACATGCCTTTTGAAATGCGAACATCTAAAAAACTAAAAGAGATAGAGAAAAACTTTAGGGAGAAAAAGATGCTTTTTTGTTATAAAACAGAGATATGCAGCTTAAAATGGAATTCCGGATTTTTTCTTTTCTTTTTTTAGCGGTTTCAAAAATTAAAAAAAATCATATTAAGGCGTAGCTAATGCAATATTTACAAAATTATTATTACTTTATTATTGTAAAATTACTTTTACTTTAAATTTACGCATTTTGTCAATTTCAACATAAAAAAGTGATTTTTTATTATTGAAAAAGTTGATTAAAAAAATTATGATAAAATTATTATTTATAATTTAAATTTTTGTTTAATTGTTTTTAATTGAAAGATTTCACGTTCGTTTATTAATTGTTTATATCCATACACTGATTTACTCAAATATAATTTATTCAACATTATAATACACAACGCGATTATTTATTATTTATTTTTACGATTTAAAAATAAATATCTTTACTTTTTTTAGTCAGAACTTAAAAAAAAATAATTAAAAAATTTATATTTCAAATAAAAATCACAATTATACACTATTTACACCTTCTTTTCGTCAAAATCGCATCCTTTAGACTTTATCACAGCCTGAAAAAGCTTCGGCATCCTTGCAAACAATTGATCTAAAGTTGTACTTTTAATTTTTTCCGTTCTTCTTGCATGATGTTCCACAAATTTGGTTCCTTCACTTTTCAACAAGACAACGACCCGAAACACACGTCTAAATTGTGCACACAATATTTAACTTCGCTTGAAAAGAGAAAAAAGAAAAGTAATGAAATGACCTTCTCAAAGCCCTGATTTAAACCCGATTGAATTACTGTGGGAAAAGCTTGATCGTTCGATTAGAAAAATACGCCCTACATCTGCACCGAATTTGTGGAACATCATGCAAGAAGAGTGGAAAAAAATTAAAAGTATTACTTTAGATAAATTGGTTGCAAGGATGCCGCAGCTTTGTCAGGCTGTAATAAAGTCTATAAAGGATGCGATTTTGACGAAAAGAAGGTATAAATAGTGTATAATTGTGATGTTTATTTGAAATATAAATTTTTAAATTATTTTTTTGAAGTTCTGACTCAAAAAAGTAAAGATATTTATGTTTAAATCGTAAAAATCCCACAACACGATAAGGAAGGTCAGTAAGCTGTTCTCACTGCACTTGTATTATACTGTAGTAAGCGTTGTGTATTATAACGTTGAATGAATTATATTTGAGTAAATCAGTGTATGGATATGAAGAATTAATAAATTAGCTTAAAATCTTTCAATTAAGAACAATCAAAAAAATTTTAATCATAAATAATAATTTTATCATCATTTTTTTAATCAAGCTTTTTAATAATAAAAAATAACTTTTTTATGTTGGAATTGACAAAATGCGTAAATTTAAAGTAACAATAATTTGAGAATAATAAGATAATAATAATTTTTTAAATATTGCATTAGCTACGCCTTAATATGAATTTTTTATAATTTTTGAACACGCTAAAAAAACGAAATTTTTTCCCCCTCAAATTCCATTTTAAGCTGCATATCTTTATTCTATAACAAAAAGGGCATCTTTTTTCTCTCTAATGTTTTTTCTCTCTCTTTTAGTTTTCTAGATATTCGCATTTGAAGAAAGGCGTGTTTTTTACCAAATGTGCTATAACTTTGGTTAAAAAAACAATACTTTAAATCACGACGCCGCAGTTTAAAGATGAACTAATAGCCTTTTAAACACCGTCGCTTTTTTTGAGCTACGAATCCTGGATCAAAATTGGCGGCAGGTTAAAAAGCGTGGGTGCGCAAAACATGCGGAGGGGAGTGTATCATAATTTTTTTATATCTTTTCGGTAAAATTATTAAATTTTGCGTTAAATAAGCTCCAGTTCCTTGAATAATGGAATTCTAATTTTGTTTTTCTCACCTGATAATTAAATATCCATGAGGTCAAATTGCTTAAACTAGGGATTATTTAATGTAGAATTTAATAATCTTGCCAACGGTTCTTTAAAAATATTTACATCTATACTCCGGACGGCGCTATCACCTATCATAGTCAAGGCTAATTTTTAAAAGGTCGTGCACCGAGTTGGTATTCCGATACTATCCATCGGTCGTTTATTTCAATCTGGAGCTTTTAAAATCCGACAATATTGAAATAAATACCATTTAAAATTTTACAATTCAAAAGTAGGTGATATCAAAATTCAACTTTTTTTAAAGGAGTTTCTTACACATGAAAAATGTTGATACTAACTGTAAGCACCGAGTTCGCTAAATCTGGAATCTTCAATATTGAACAATCTTGAAAATAGAGCAATTAAAATTCGATTTATTTAAAATGAAGCACTGAAAATTAATCAAATATAAAGACTCTTGATTTAAAACTAGCCGGGTATTGATATTTCAATGTGTAATTAATAGTTGATAAATTCGTTTACATTTTAAGTGACAAGTTGCTAAAAATGATAAATTACATTTTTTCTGAAAAACAAGCTTCTCCTTTCGCTCGGCTGGGAATCGAAGTACAGAACTTACATTCGTCGGTCGGATGATTTCCCATTAAGCTCCTAGGGAGATCCAGAGAAGAATTCTTTTTCTACAATACATGCATTATTACGCTAGGTGTTAGAAGTCAAAGTTTTCAAGAAATATATATTATAAGCTGTTATTCTCTACTAATAATACGATTCTTTGAAATTTGTTACTTGTAACAGCTGGCATAATAATGCGTGTATTTATGAAAAAGTATTCTTCTCTCGATCTCTCTAGTAGCTTAAGGGAAAAGCACCCGACCGACAATCGGTAGTTCTGCAGATCGATTGTAAGGGGATTGAAGGAGATTCTTTTTAAAAATGATAATTCAGAAGGCTGTAATTTCGAATTATTCCCTTTCAAACGTTTTTTATTTAAATGTCTACATGTATAGATGCTTTTGGTTTTCAATCACATAATCTTGAAAGATTTAAACTTTAAACTTAACAGTTTTAACGATTTATTCTAAAAGTATTAAATTTTTTTAATAACAACTTATAATTTAGCAGCCTTACATTCGAAATTCAAGACTGCCGGATTATGTTTAAGACAAAAATTGTCGAAAAATCTAAAAAAAATAACAGAAAGTAAAAAAGGATGTGCAAACTCTCATCTTAAAATTTTGTTGGGTCTTCCGTTGTTTTTGAGAAAAATGCGAAAGTTTAGTTTTATGGAAAGAATTCTCCTAATCACAAAAGTCGATAGTTTCAAACAAATCGTAATCCTTTGTACATTTTGAACATATTTGAAATATTCTCATGGTTTTCGAAACAGCATGGTAAAACTTACTAAAAAATCAAACATGAAATTGTAATACTTGATTTATATAAAGAACTGTTAAAGTTTAAATAAAAAATTCCTATTTTTTTAAAGAGACGTTAAAATTCAAAAACTGTCAGCTTCGTGAAAATATTTTTTTCCATTAAAGTGTAGAACCGGCCTGACTTGAAATGAATTCGATCATCTGAAAATATAAATCACTGGATTTCAAGATCCAATCTAATCTATCAGTAAGATATCTGTGTCGTTTTTGTTTTATTCAATAGTAAATCACGCGATTGAAAAATCCGTTAAACTGGTCCAGAGAATATTCTATAAAGTTGACTTGAAACGACCTTCCGGACATGGAAAATGACATCCAGATAACTGAAGTTCTACACGACTGCAGGGACATATTCAGTTCGCCTTCTGTCACCTTCTGTCACCTTCCTCATATGACTTCCGCCTCTTATTTTCACGGTCTGTTATTTATTCTCTCTGAACTAGTTATGTGCCTCTAGCCTCAACCTCTCTGGAGAATGGAACAAGTGTCCTGCTCTTGACGTGAGACAAAAGTGTTAAAGAGTGCCTAGCTCGCGAGACAATATTTATCGTTCCCTCGGACATGTCGAACGATACCCCTCTAAAAGAGGCAGAGTCATATTTTGCACAGAACGTTTATCTTCCACGCTATTTTTCATTTATTTATTGTCATATATTCCCATTTAAAACTTTTTATAATACCGTCATTGGGAGCAAGCTGAAGTCACTTTAAGTTTGTTTATCGTTCCACCGATCCTGCCACTTTCAAAAGAACTCGCTAAAGTCACCTTTCAGAATAGTTACGACCTGCGTTGCCGCATTCTATTTTATTTTATCTAAATCTCGAAATCATTTTACTTTTAACGACACTGCAATTTGGAAAAAAGCCAGAAATCACGGAAAGCCAGGTCAAGACCATTGTGGGGACGCCAAAGTTGTGTGAGACTGTGTTTCACTAGAAATTATTGAATAACCTGCGATGGATAGACAAGTGCGTTACCGTCATGATAGAACTTCTAGGTTTAAAGTTAGAGCACAAAGATAATTTCTGGACAGAGCTATCCATTATGTTAGAACAGGCTAATCAAAGGTCAATCATTAACTGACATGACTGACAGTGCCAGTCACGAAGACTAGGTCAAGTAGCCCTCAACAAATCTTCGTCTAACTCTACCCTAGTTATTTACTTCCCTCTATCTGCCGACACATCATAACGACCCTAACTCTTTATACAGTTTGTAGGATTCCTGGAAATCAAAGAAAAAAATGGCTGAAAAACTTATTGTCGATCCTAAATATTTTTCTATTAAAACTAACGCTTTTTCTTTTAAAAATTGAAGCTGCTATTGACAAACAGAACATTCAAATTTTCAGTTAAGCGACGAGAGATACGAAACAGGAGTGTAGAAAACAAATTTATAAAATTAAATTTTGTAATATTTTTAATATTTAATAT
>JAWWLR010000166.1:5883282-5894067 GCA_035041075.1 Acraspis erinacei | reverse complement strand
CAAAATTAAAATTTAGAATTAAAAAAAAAATTTGTTGAAAAAATCTATTAAGTTTCACTTGATGCTGAAAAGTGGAGGGTATAATCGTGTTCAGCATTAAAAAAGACTTTAGGAATGGTCTGCCGCATTAAGCGGGGACCTATGCCATTTTTTATGGTCAGTGTAATAAGCGAAAATAATGTCAAAGGACCATTTTTGGCCCCGGCCAATCATTATGCAATTTAGAGACCAATCATTATATATGCAATTTAGCGGTCAATTACTGTGCTTTCAAAGTCAGCAATTTATAAGCTGATGTGGCCAATGACTATATTTCATCACATTTCGGAAGCCGCAATAATTCGATCGTTGGCCTATGCTAATCACTATGTCGTGGCCAATATTATTTTTTGTGATGATTGTTAAGTTCTTTAAATATAAATTAATTAATACTTTCAACCCTCAACTTACTGTGGTATTTTCAATTTTTAAAACATTTATTTACCACATATTAAAAGAACCTAATAGCATCAATTCCACCCACTTATTTGTTTATATCAAATGCAATAAAATGTTAAACTTTTAAAGTTTTACTCCGAAGCATTCTCGGATAGTTGGAACATCAAATTCTTCCTTAAGAATTTCTACACTAGAAGTTTGCGGCATCCTAATAATGTAAAAGCTACAAGTTGTGTAGAACTTTAAACTTTACAAGCTCACAATTACGGATCTTTTCAAGATTCACCGCGCTTCTAATTAGGAATTTCCAATGCGGAAAGTTTCCCGTATCCTTCGAGTGCATGTTATTTATACTAACCTAAAACAGCATGATAGGAAAGAACAACAAATTATAAATGAACATAAAGAATGGGTGAGGAAAATCATACAATCATTAAAATTCTTTCGTAGCCGCTTACAGTATCGGTAGAGTGCGCGTCTGTCTATCTGTCGTACTTTTTCCCCAGGTTGGAAAAAGAGGAAAGGGGTCGGATCAAACGTTTTTTTCGAATTTAAAACAAATGCTACTTATCGACTTTATTCTGTTTTTCTAAGAATTTCTCTATAATTAGTTTCAAATTTAATTAAAATTAAAACAGTTACAATTAATTAATTAAAATTATTAACTTTTAGAATTAAACCATTTTTAATGTGGTTAAATAACTTTTGGTTAAAAGTTACTTTTTATTAATTACACTATTTTGTCAAAAAATTAATTATTTTGTTGAAACTTCATCTCTTTTAGTTGAAAACGCATCTGCTTTGTTGATCACATTCTCTTTTTTGGATAGAAAATTCATTCTGTTGGATTGACAATTCCTTTTTTATTCTAGAATAGTTATCTTTATGTTTGAAATTTAATATTTACTGGTTGAAAATTAACTATCACAACCATTTCGATAAAAATTGTACTGTTTTACTTAAAATTTGTTTCTTTTAATGGAAAGTTCAACTATCTGGCTGTAAATGCAACTGTTTCGTTTAAAGTAATTTTTTTCTTTAATTCAACTATTTGGATACAATTTCATCCTTCTTGGTTGATAATGATGCATTAGTTAAATATTGAACTGTTTCAAAAAATTTGTCTCTTTTGGTTCAAAATAGAACTATTAGGAAAAAACTCCTACATTTTCTTGAAAACTTGTCTCTTTTGATTTAAAATTCATCTGTTTATAATTCAATTTAAACAAATCTTGTTTTTAGCTTAAAAAAATAAACTCTTTGGCTGAAGTTTAAACTCTTTTTCCTCAAAAATCAACCATTAAGTTGAAAATTCATCTTTCTGTTTTGAAAACCCAACTATTTGCCTAAAATTTATTTTTTTAAATTCATCCCGTTTGCTTGAAAGGTCTTCAATATTTGTTTGTAAATGCAACTGTTTGGTAAAAATTATTATTTTTTGGGGTTATTAGGGATATAAAAAGGAGTAAAGGCGTTGAATGAGAGAAAGAAAAGTGATGAAGGACGGAGTAGGGAAAGTTGGCTCTGGCGGAGAAGTGATGGGAGGGATAGTATGGAAAGTGATGATAGGTTGAGTAACTAACGGAGTAGGGAAGGGTGGGACTTGCGAAGTGTTGGGAGGGATATTATGAGAAGTGATGATAGGAAGAGCCAAGAAGACAAAAGTAACGGGAGGGATGTTAGGAGAAGGGTGGGAAGTAGTCGAAGTGTGAAGAAGTGCAATATTTCTTGGGGAATGGAATTAGGAGAAAGAATAGGGACTAGGACATGAAAAGTATGGGAGCGGGAGATTTGAACGACTCAATTAATGTTTTAATAGGCTTAATCGAAAAAAAAATATACGTACAGAATGGAAGAATAATAATGAGCTAGTTATGTGGATCAATAGGACAAATAGATATGCGACCAAAGGGGAATTTGCAGGATATCCCTCTTTGAGATAAAGGATCGTATTGGTTTTCCTTTGATGTGCGTAACGCGCTGCAGAATACCCTCCCTCCATCCCGCATATATGCGATAGGTAGCGTATGTGAAAACATAGGTAATAATTTCGAGTACCGCTATACATATGGGTTCCGCATATATATCCTGATAATATTGGCTATTGGCTAGGGCATTATTAACTCGGATATACCACCGCTGCCACCTCCACGACCGCCAACTTGCATATGCACCATCGCATTCAACATCCAACATTCATGCCGACAAACCTATGAATATCGTCACGCACGTAAATTCACCAAACTAGCTTCAAGTGTGAAAGGCGTACGTCTAAGTTTTTCTCTATTCAATTGATTCGCATCTGGTTTAGGTGGATTAAAACTCATAAAAATCGCATAAGATATTCATGAAAACCTGAATGAAGCGGAGATTTTAAACTTGAAATCATAGGTTCTTTCAATTTTTAAGGATTTTACTCAACCTGTGGATTGATTGTTAATTGGTGAGAATATTCTGCAATATTCTTATACAATGCTGATTTTCAAGAGCTGATTTTGTTAAAAATTAGAAAATTTAAATTAGATTAAAATCCAAATTAAAAATCTTATTTAACGCCCAATCATCAAACTGATGCAAACTCCTGTAAAAAACAAGTATCCAACGACCAAATTTGGAAAAGTGATGTACAAATCTACTTCTTTGATTTTTTTGTTAGGGAATTGTAAGGTTATTTTGGTTTGTAAGCAGATTTTTATTCAAAAATTCCAGATTATATAGAAAAAGCCAAGGAGAGATAGAGTCGTTAAAAAATAGAATCAGTCTTTGATCATTGAGACAGCGAAAGTTACAATACAAAAATCTGCGAAACTGATTCAGTGTCTGTTTTAAAATGAGTTACGATTGACAATTAAAATAACAATAATAATTAGTTTGTGAATTTTATATTGTTTTACCTAATTTAATGAACGAATGCATTATTCAGACCTTTGTCAACGGAAAAACTCGTTTTCTTAAATGTCTGATTAATTTTACATTTCTTTGTCTGAAAAAATGAAGAGAAGGTGTAGTCCGAGTTTTTTTTGTTTATTTAAACGTTTATTTTAATGCAAATAGCGACAAAACTATATTTTTCGTCTTTTTTTTATTTGCATTGACAATTTTCTTGTGTTTTCATTTTTTTGAAATAATATTTTCAGTAATGCTTAATGATGAAAATTTGTAATCTGATATTTTGTATTGATTTTATAAACAAATTATACAAACAAATGCCCATTGTGGACATTTGAACGTAGAAAAACATGGCTGTTCTCATAATTTTCCTTAAATGATTTCATCAATAATATTTAGTAATGAAAATTTATGATTCCATATTTTGAGAAAATTTGCAGGCAAATTCTGCAAACAAATTCGTAGTATTAACGTTTACAGGCAGAAAGAAATTATCTTTTTTTCTTAATTTTGTATGTACTTACGTAAATATAACTTGAGGCAAATTAAGCTAAAAAGAGATTTGTTTCTGTCTTTACACATCCACACTAGAATTCTTTCTATAGACTTAGCTTACAAACTTAAATACAAACATTGGGAAAAAAATTGGAAAAATAAACATCATTGGTGAAATTAAGTCGAAAAATTTAGGAGGGAAAGCTTATTTTTTCTGTCTTTGAACGTCAGTACTAGCTATTTGTTTATAGAATTTTTTAGAACATTGTATAACGGAATTTAGTTAGAATTTTTATCGGAATTGTTCTTTATAATTTGTTTACGAAATTAATAATAACTATCGATTGATAAATTTTTATGATCGAGTATATCATTTTGTCAATAGAAGCAAGTAATTTAAATGCAAAAATGTACTTTAAAAACAAAAAACCCTAATGCTGAATACAGGAAAAATCGGAGAAGACCGGGGCTAAGTGCGCACAAACTTTGTATCGTCAATTTTAAATAACAAAATGAAGTTATAAAGAAAGCCCGGACATAGCTTGAAGAAGTGATATTTCAACTAAAATGTTGTCCATAGACACGATTCTCTAAGAACAAAATTTTAGTTAATATATGATAAAATTGACGTTAACTCCAAAGACGACCAGAAAAGGCGTGGGGCTTAGCGCGCGTTCTATCATTTTCAGACTTGGGTCTAAGCTTCAGTCGGGCACATAAAAATTCTTCAGAGCTTCGTAGCGCCTACACGAGGTTATCGCTTAGCTCCCGTGGGAAAGTGCGCGCTCAGCTCCCAGCGTCATTTTTGTTTGTTAACCAAAAAAATACCCAACATTGAACCATTTGAAAATCCGTACGTAAAAAAATGTTAATCGACTTCTACTTAACGCCAGAAACATTTTCCACTGTAAAAGCTATTTTTTAATCCCGAAAGACGTGGAATTTTTCCAGAATCACATGTTTCTTAAGGCTCATTCACATGTAATTAGGCGAGTTTTCACGTGCGCGCTTAGCTCAGAGGCGCGCCTAGCCCCAGTCTCCCCCTATTCAACGAAAATAAAAGTACACATAAAAAACTCAACTTTATCGCATTAACATAAATGTTTAAACAAACCAAAATTAAGGAATCGGTAAAAAATTGCCTTTTACAAGTTATTTTAAACCTTGTTTTTTTTCATGCCACTGTGCGTTGTTAGAGCACGAATGGATACGCATTACACAGCTCGGAGAACCTAGTATTTGCGAATACGAAATACAAATGTTAGTTGAAATATGAATATGAATGAGAGCGCTGTCCCGTCGTAGGAGTACGTCTAACTAGACTAGAGGATGGGACGAGGGTGAGGAGATTTACACTTGTGGTTAGTTCTCCCCCTTCCACCCTCGTAAGGAGGGTGGCACGCGTTAGAGAGGGTTCCTTAGAATTTAGGAGACAGAATGGCTTCTTTCACTCCTTATTTTTGTGCGGATTCACAACCAGCGCAAACCGTATGTCGACTTTGTCTGGCTCACGTCGCGTCAGGTGGTATGTGCAGATATTCTCCAGATTGTACGTGTTGAATTTTAGTCTTAAGTAATCCGCTTTGTCCTTAAAGTAGGTTTCCTCTCGATTAGAATTACAAAACCCGCGTTTTTTACGCCACTTTCATATTTTTGTCCAATTTTATTAATAAATTCGCGATTAATAACATATTCTTCAATCCTGGAATTAGATCAAACTAAATTTTGAAAGTTGAAAAAGAAGTTATTCTATTTAAAAATTTCGGCATCATTTTATATATGGAAATCTTAGTTAAACTGGGTGAGTCCAGGTCAGAGAAAAGTCAAGGATTTTGAAATAAAATGACAACAGTTAGAGAATTTCTGTAATAGTCACTTTAAGTAATTGTCAAGAATTATTAGGACTATCACTCAGACCCTTTAGTAACATTTTTTCAAATCACTTTTCATTCAATAATTTAAACCATGGGTTAAATACTTTTGAATTTAGGATTCTACTTAATTTTTTATTTTCTTATATTCTTTATAAATATATCAAAGGATTTGAAAGGTTTCAGGATATTTTCAAACTTTAAAGGAATTTTCAAGAGCTTTAAAAAATTGTAAGGTATTTCAAAAGATTTTAAATATTTCAGTGCATTTTTTTAATTTCCTTCAAATATGCAAAAACTTTAAAAAGTTTTAAAGAATTTTTATAGGATTTGAAAAGAAATATTTTTCTATATTATAAAACATTCCAGAGAGATTTTCAAGAGCTTGACACATTTCCAAGGGCTGTCAAACAATCTTAAGGAATTTGAAATATTTTGGAGAATTTTTGAATGATTTCAATCATTTAAAGGGATTTCAAAGGATCTAAAATATTTGAGGTTACGTTAAGCCAGTGCAATGTATTTTGAAGAAATTAACAAAATTTGCATAAGGTTTCCCCTTTTTACAGGACTTATAAGGTTTTAAGATATTTTTAAAGATTAACTATTTTAAAAGCTCACAAGATATTTTAATAATCCTTTAAGGATTTTATGAATTATTATAAAATTTTATAGAATGCCTCGAGATCTTATAATATTTTAATGTATTAAAAAAATTTATAAACAAGAAGTGATGGATTTCGAAATCATTCGAAATTTGTTTGAATTCCTCTAATTTTTTCAAATTCAGTTCAAACTTACTGAAATAAACGCATTTTTCTATATTTTTGAATTCTTTAGAATTTACTTGAATTCTCATAAATTCATTCAATTCTACTCAATTCAGTGGATTTTTAAAAAGTTTTTCTTTAATTAATTCAGTATTAAATAAATAAATCATTTTAAATTTTGCATTTGATCAGTATTTTCCTATCAGTTTATGCATAACATTTTTTTGAATTCCCTTAAATTATTTCAAATTCGGTTCAAACTTACTGAAATCAACGCATTTTTCATCATTTTTTATTGTTTAGAATTCAGTTGACTTTTTAAAAATTTATTTAAACTTTTTTCATTCTTGAATTTCTTATTCACTTGGAATGTTTGTAAAATTCATCGATTTCTTCTTAGTTCCCTTAAGTTATTCTAAATTCATCCCAGTTTTACTGAAATCAATTGAGTTTTTTGATTTTTTAATTGCTTAAAATTCAATTAAATTTTTTTTAATTTTAGTTAAATTACTTACTGAATGGAACTCTTTTGTTTAATTCAGTTTGAGGTTTTTTAACTGGCCTCAAATTTTTAGGCACTTAACTAAATTCTTTTGAATTCCCTTGAACTTTTTAGACCCTCTCAAACTTACTAAATTCAATGCATTTTTATATTCTTTTCTATTTATTTTATTTTGTTGTTGTTGTAATTATCTAAATTCATTCCAATTTTATTGAATTAGATGAAGCTTTTTCTATTAAAACTTTTTTAATCCATTTGAGTTTACCTTGAATTCCTTTGAATGCTTATAGATAGAGTTATCTTATTTTCAAAAAAAAACATTATTCACATTATTAATGCACATTAATAACTTTTAGTATTTTTTGGGTAAAAAATAAGTCCCTTTTGGTTAGTTTTTTTCACTTTCTCAAGTAAAGTGGGCTATGAGCATAAAAAATTAAGAATTAAAAATTTTTAATGATCTTATTCCATTTATAGAAAATTGCATGTATATTGAAAATGTTACCAGATGAGAATATTGGCCCTTACATTATAATGTTGAGGGAAAATAAGAAATTAGAAAAAGTCAGGTAATTTTGGAAATCAAGTTTTGCGGTAATCCTGTTAAACTAATAAAATAATATTGCACAAATATCGAGCAGATTGGTCTTGAATCGTAAATCAGCATTAATGTCACCAATAAATAATAAAACCCCTTGACAAAAAAGATTATTACCCCTTGGAAATGTCCCTCTACTTTTCTTTCGCAAATGTACTTTCCCTTTAGTGTCAAGAGGGAGACATAACGGGGTCCCGGAGAATAATTTGGTCCCAGGGGTTTTCCGCGGTACAATGCTTGACAATTGTCCACCCTCTACTTACACGTTAGGGAACTTCATGGGTGACAGGTCGAAATTAAGTTTGCGAAACGGACTAGAGTCTCGTGGGCATTGTTATCGCATTTCATCGGAACTACTGAGGCGGAGTTTCTTAGTTAACCGACGCATCACAGACATTCCTACCTCCATTTATCTTTTTCTACCATTTTATACATTGTTTTCCTTTTAGTTTTTTCTCTCGTTTTAGGGCTTTGTAGGTCTAGATAGAAATCCACATAGTTTAGAGGCAGATATTCGAGAAGAGAATTTAAAATACAAAATTGAGACAATATTAAAGAATCGAGATTATATTCGGGTTTAAAGACAAGAATCGAGACAAGATTTGAGATTCAAGACGAAATTCAAGACTTATGGTGAGATTCGAGATTCAAGGGGAGATGAGAATCGAGGCGAAATTCGAGATTCAATGTGAGAATACTTTCAAGAATCAAGACGAGATTCAAGATTACAGACAAGATTTGAGGCGAGAGTCGAGACAAGGTGAGATTCGAAAATCAAGAAGAAATTTGAGTCCAGACGGAATTTGAGATTCAATGCGAGATTTAAAATTCAAGACGAGACTAAAGACGAGATTCGACGTTCAATATGAGATTTGAGGAGAGAGTCGAGACAAGATGAGAGACTAGATTCAAGAAGAGTTTCGAGATTCAAGACTAGATTCGATATTCGAGACAAGATTCAGGTTGAGATCGAGATGAGATTCAGGACAAGACTCGAGATATTATTTAATGTATGACGAGATTCGAAACGCGATCGCCTACTTTAACTAGCCTTTTATATTTTTATTATATTTTGTTTTCTCTTCTTATCTCTGAAATTACCCTCCTAAACACGTTCGCCATCAATTCGTCATAACTGCAAGTCGGTCCTCTCCAGTACTGTAAAAGCTCATACATACTCGAAGTTGTGCGCCACGCTTTTACCTCGTATGCGCCACTCTATTACCTCGTTCACAATTTCAACGTCAGCTCCGACGCTACCTATCTTTTTAAGGCGATGGCCTTACGTGACAACGCCAATCCTAGGAATACGTCTAACTTGCGATTTCACGTCGACGAACCCCTGAGAAAAGCGAATTCGATAAAACATTGACGTTGGTTTTCCAATTCTCAAAAACGATGACAATATCTTTGCTGTTCCAGGGAGGAAATAAAATCCGTCTGTCAGAAAAATAACTAAGGAAGTATAATGCAAATGGATGGCGGAAATTGAATGGCATATTCCTTCTTCGGGATTCCTACAAAATTGCGATTCGAATTCAAGTCTTTTTCCAGCACTTTCAGGCAATTTTTAAAAAACCATAAACTGAAACGCGCACAATTATTTTTTTCGCGCAATCTTAAAACTTATATTAATAAGTAATTAAAAATAATAAAAATTGAAGAACTTTAAATGAGATTAAAATCAAATTTAAAATCCTAATTAACGTCCAATAATCAAGTTAAGATCTCTTGACTGCTAAACAAATATTCTCCAGTTTCTTCCTGTCTGTTTTGCTAGGAATTACTATGAAGGCTGACGTTCTATTTTATTTAAATATTTTTTAATCAATTTTACGAGTAAATGATAGCATGGATCCTGGTTCATTTTATATTTTAAATAGAGGCGAAATAAACTTATTTTTGACGACCTGGTATGACCTGTTGGTCCTCTACACGAATTCCCAGCCTCATAAATTTGTTCTGAACCAGAAACCTAGAAAATCGACCTATTTGCTTGAGTAACTTCAAATTGGTGATACATAGTTTTAGAGTTACATATAATATTAAAATAGATGTGATTCTTCACTTTTTAAAGACTAAATAATTATTTATTAGAAAGGCTGAAATGGAAAAATCGCTGATATTCAAATTACCATAGATTTTCAAATTTTCGCTTCTCTAATAATATAATTTTAAAAGCTATTCCTTTAAAGGAGAACTATTGAGCCACCTATTTATAAAGTTTCTAGGGCTTCAATTACTCAACTTTCTCCTTATTATTTTCACTTCAACTCCTGCAAAAGTTGCGAAGTAATAAACTATTTGAATAGAGTTATATGGGCAAGTTCTGTCATCAAATTCTCAATCTATTTCATTTCGAAAATATGCCAGCTTTCGTGAATAAAAGTTTGACCATAATCGTAAGACTAAGTTCAATATAGTAAAACTAATTAGAATTTTGTTTCTTGTTTCAGGTGAGTTAAAAATATATTCCCGGCGAAAACGTGAGTAACCAAAGTTTTTATTCAACACGTTTACATGATGGCTATGGGTCAGGGAAAACCTGGAAATAAGGAAAAAGTCAGCGAATTCTGTTAAAAAGGGAAATTCATAGAAATGTTAGGGATCAAGAAAAAATTGCGAAATTTCTGGGAATTTCTGTAGGGAGCAGTTCAAGCAACTGCAGAAAAATAAATAAAACAAGTATTAATTTGTATATTTAAAAACGTTTAATTATATTCATAAGATGCAAACTTTGCAAAATTAACAATATTTCCCCTACTGCCCTATATCCCTTTTCTTTAAAAAAATTATCTTTCTCTCCTGTTTTCAAGAAAGTTTCCCTTTTTCGCATAAGGAAAAGGAAATCCAACTATCTTTGGTTGAAAGTCTACTATTATACTTTTTGCATCAGACTTAAACTCGTTTGGTTAAAAATTCAATTATATTGTAGAAAATGTATTTGTTTATTTGAAAATTTAAGTAATTCGTTAAAAGTGATCTTTGTGGGTCGTCAATTTAATTTTTTTGTTGAACTTTCTTCTTTTTAAGTTAAAAATTACACTAACTCAGTAAAAATGTCATACTTTTTGGTTACAACTGCGACTGTTTGATGGAAAATTAATCTGTTTGGGTTGAGGATCCCTTTGGTTAAAAATTTGGCTGTGTCTACTATCTGTTTCAAAAATCCTGGCCCCTCTACAAATCATTGGATAACTCAATCAAAAAAAAATCGCTTAT